>JAOYSI010030529.1:0-31243 GCA_025775065.1 Hiodon alosoides
CTGCAGCTATATTTTCTATTTGACAGTCACTGTATAACAGATTAAGTAATATAATCAGACTTTTTTTGCAACTAATAAGAGGGTAATGCAGATCTGAAGGTGTTAATTTCTATCTGCATTTGGTTTTAAAACATTTGGGTACTTACCTTGTACATAACTTAACGTTTCCTTTGGCAGCACAGACTTTGGCAGCCATGTATGTCTCCCAGTTACACATCATGAAATTTGTAATATAAGAATATAGTAATTGTGTTACATAGTTCCTGTGATTGTATGTTCCTTCTTTGATTGGAAGATCTAATTATGAAAAATTGCACAATTAAAAAATATATAGACAGTAAACTTATATTGAATTAATTGCAGCGGATTGGTCGAAAAAATGGAGCGACCTTATTAGTCGAAAGAATGGAGCGACCTGATTGGTCGAAAGAATGGAGCGACCTGATTGGTCGATAGAATGGAGCGATCTGATTGGTCGAAAGAATGGAGCGTTCTGATTGGTCGAAAAAATGGAGCGTTCTGATTGGTCCAAAAAATGGACCAATCAGATTGCTTGAAATTTTCGACCAATCACAATGCTCAATTCTTTCGACCAATCAGATTGCTTGAAATTTTCGACCAATCAGAATGCTCAATTCTTTCGACCAATCAGATCGCTACAATTATTTCAATCTTATTTTACTAAGTTTAAATTTCATAAATTGTGCCATTTTTATTAATTAAACCTTTCAAACACAGAAGGAACATACAATTACTGGGATTATAGGAACTATGCAACAAACTTACTACTTTCTTTTATTGCAAATTTCATGATGGGTAACTGGGATACGGACATGGCGAAGTCTGCGCTACCGAAGCAAATGTTAAGTTATGCACAAGGTAAGTACCCAAATGGGTTAAAACCAAATGCAGATAAAAATTAATACCTTCAGATCAGCATTACCCCCTTGTTAGTTAAAAAAATCAGTAGCATGCATATATTACATTTTAGAGACAAACAGTAAAATACATTTGCTTTTATCTTGCATTATGTCCCAATTCTGAACTACCCAAAACTATCAAATAAAAAAACAATAATAATTAAAACATAAATGGATAATTACTAAATTCTACAAAACACAGAGTAAAAACAATAATGCGGAGCTTAGGTAGGTGTTAAATGCAGCTAACTTATTAAATATAAGTCACTGAGGGCCACGGTGGTGGCTGGTTTTTGTTCCACCCATCAAACTAAACTATGACATTAAACTATCCCATTTTGCAGATAGAGGTCCATGGACAGTGGATTCAGACTGGAAGAGGAACTGGTAGCTTTTTTAGAACTACTCGATATGGTTGCAGAATGTAAAGACGCAGAAATCCAAGCTTCTAAGTGGAATCAGTGGAAAACATCATTGAACAAAAATGATTTTCAAAGCCCTGAAGCGAGGGACTCAGCTTTACAATTGCATCTTATTTTCAATGAGATATCAAAACATTAAACTTATTTTCTAATACTTCTGAAATGACTATAGAAGGTTGAAATTGGTTGAAAAGCATGCATGATGTGTAAACTAGGATATGGACATGTGTGTCCACGCTGCAGAGGCAAATATTAAGATTGTAAAAGTAAGCATCCAAATGGTTTTATAATTAGTGCGGGTGACATCTAGTGTATAAAAACTAAAACTACAACTCATAAAACTAAACACAAAATGTGAGTCCGTGACACAGTTTTGTGATCCTTAATAAGGATTAACCAGTGTCATATTAACACAAGAAGATAACGGGGATAATAAAAACATCAATGTTAAAACACAGAGGAAGAAAACAAATGGAAAAACTTAGTAATTCACTGTGGAATAATGGCATAACATACAAGCTATATTGTTTCCTAGCCAGGTAAATAATCGAAATGAACCGTGCAAGCTCACAGGAAAATATCAGAATGGAAAAAATTTAAATGTGTAAATTTTCTCTATTATACTTAAAATATCAATTTCCCTGCTTTATAATGTTCTCACTTGTAGGAAAAAATTGATCCATCCCCATGAAATATCTTTTCGAATAAATAGAATGCGAACTGCAAGCCTGGCCTACTTGCCCAACACCAGTGATTGACCTCACTAATGCTCTTGTGGTTGACTGGAAGCAAGTCCCCACAACAATGTTCCAAGATCTTGTGGATGCCTTCCCAGAGGCTTTTACAGAAGCAAAGGGGAGACCAACTTCAAATCAAGGCCCATGATTTTGGAATGAGATGTTTGACAAGCAGGTGTCCAAATACATTTGGCCATGTAGTCTATGAAAGCTTAATGTTACACTCTTGCTTAGTTAGGCCGAACAATCAGCAGATGTTCTCTGTGTAAACTCCTGACTATGATTTAATGAAAGTTTATTTAAATCGGGATGATTGAACTGGAGCAATGGATAGGGAATTGGTGGTATTGCTTGTCATTGGGGACAGTCAATTTAAAAGTTGTATTCAGTCGTCTAAGAGATAACAAATTTTAGTTCCCTGGAGAATCATTGCTGTTAAAGGTCTGCTAGCAGTCTAATTAAGTATTTTATTTCCTGCAGTTAAGCAGCGCAGAGTATATAAGACTCTTCACTCTTAATGCTAGTTGTGTATTTACTGAATAAGGCCTGTAATTAAAGGGTTAGTGGGATGAAGACACTGTATGCTAAAATTAAATTTTCAACTATTTCATGAACTTAAGTTAACTGATTAATTGAAATGGGTGAATAAAACTATTTTGGCAGAGGTAGTAAGAGGGAATCATGTGCTTGACCTGTACTTCAGGCCAATGAGTGTCCGTGTTCTGCATGCGGGAGGGTGAGAATGTCCATTTCGGAACCATTCACTCACTTAATGTTAATCTAGCATGCCACATTAATGACCAGTTTTTTGTTTGTCTGTTATTCGTTGTGCTCTGTCTGTGGCCACTAACCCCCACTTTCTAATGGTGAGATACACAATGACTGGCTCCAGCAGTCTGAGCATTACTGTAGCTGTATGTAAATCTTAGAGAAAGCAGCTTACTGCTCGATAAGACATGGCCTTTTTTTCCTCCGCTCTACACCAGAGGATGATGTTGTGAAGCTGACAGAGAAAAGCATGAACAATATGTGTGTTTTAACTGCAATGTGCCCCCCGGAAGACTTGAAGAACACTCACGGTAGCGTGCAGAGTTAATGGTCTTTTACCTATGTTAATAATAGACTTGCTTTGCTTTCCATAGTATTCACTGGGTATGGAATGTGGGATGTCCTTCAACGCTTAATAACTTGAATATGAACAACACTGTACATGGGCAATTTTGTCGAGACAGGGCTGAGATATTGAAGTAACTGGTCCTCTGCAGGTGGGGGGAGCCTCTTACGACCATCATAAACTTCACACATTGGTATGACTGGCAGTTTTTGGGACCGATTTGCCTTGTCACTGTTCAGGGATTTATGTCAGATGCCTTCTGAAGTAGCGACAAGTGCTCCCCCTCATGGAAGAGTCCTACTCCCATCTGGTGGTTTCTTTAAGAAATGCAGCTTCTCGTGTCACAATCTATTACCACCTTGTAACCCATTATAGCTCAGTTTTAATGTATTTAATTAGTTGCTTAGTTGAAGTACCTTACTGAAGTAAGAATAGAGTATAGCCAGAGTAATCTTCCCCCCTAGTAAATCCATTGCAGAAGAAGTGCCAAGGAAAAACTCCACAGCTTTTGTGAGGTTGTTGTTGCGTTAGTCCTAAGAGCGACTCCTTAATGTGTTTATATATCGCTCTCTTCTCATCACCTTATTGCTTTGAAAGTCTGCCAATATTCCCCTCATTCCTGATCTTGTGCTATCCAATGGAAATGTCAGTTAAGCCATGTCTCTCCACGGTGATGAGTTTTGGAAGAACCTCAAAGCATTGAATTACCAGGGGCGAAAATCTGATATGCACTTTGGAGGGGACAATTACACGAAATGTTCTCAAGAAAAGTTCCTGATGGGGACACCAAAAGTAGTTCTGTAACGCCTATCCAACGTTGTAATATGTCAAATGTATATTGAGTATTGAGGAATAAACTGACTATAGCAAAGACTCCATCTCCGACGATGCCACATAAAATGAATAGGTGCTGGCTAGCTTGCTAGCTAAGGTTTGCTCCTTCAGTTTGGTCGCAAGCTCAGCACATTCAGCTATTGTCAACCCTGCCAACATAAAACGAAATCTATATCAAGGATATTGTGCGATTAACTGAATTAGCCTCACGTCAGCTAAATGCATTAAGTGCATTTTAGACGGTAGACACGAACACTCCGTCTCCAAGGAACACTATATTTGCATTGCTAGCTACTCTCATTGACTCGAATTCAAACAGCTGCAAACACTGGTTGATGTTACTGTAGCTAGCTAACATAAAGAGTGACCTGTAATTCAATGTAGTGAAAATGAAGACTGCTGACGGTTATACATGTGCTTTATTGTATTGATAGGTAGAAGTAAAGAAATTACCAACATATCCTTTGTTGAACTACTTACTGGTGGTCAGCCATCAACGACAGACTGTCAGATTCCCACGCATGCACTCTATCTGCATCATGTGCCCCTGCTAAGGGCTGGGGTGGGAAGATGTGGATCAAACCATTGTGAGGCAAAGGGCGGGGGTTCACAATCTTTTGAAACTTAAAAACGCGCTATAAGTGTCTATAATCAGCACAAGTGCTTTCATTGCGTAGTATTCATATTATTAAAATTACATAGTTTACACTGATATTTTTCACAGGTTGGGGGGGGGGCTTCGTGTCCCCCCCTTCCCCCTAGTATTTCCCGTGCATTAAACGGGATAACTGGAGCCAAAGATTTTGATGGAGAATTGTTTTGTAAAGGGTTCATGATGACATGCTTATATCTAAGGCTTTCGAAAAGTTTTAACTTTTGGTCTCTCTAGAATTCTGCATATATTCTGCTGTAAGTTAACCTACAATCTGCCTTAGTGAGTTGTTTAGCCAGTTCTTAAAAACTAATATGCCTGATTTAGATTGCTAGGTACTACTTAATTTAGGTTTTATAATGACTGGAAAAGGACATCATGTTGCCATAACACTGTATGTGCTTCCGTAGGCATAAAAGAAAGGCAACCTGACTTAGAAAGATAGAAAAGCAGTAAAAGTAATTTGGGAAGTAAGCACCTAATTATGTTCTTATAGCTTAAAGGGAGAATCACTCTTTTCATGCTGATGGTGACAAAAAAACCATTTCTGGCCATACCACAATACAACTTTTTAATCCTCACTTCTTTCATCCTCATATGTGACCAAAGTATTCTTGCAGAAGGTGGATATTTTGGTCATAAAACAGAGAAAGTGCCGCCAAGCTCACTTTTATTCATTTTAAAAATCCTTCTAAAAAAAATTATTGTTGATATCATATGCATGTATTAGTTGGAAAACCAGTGATTCTTGGAATGGTAATCAAGTCATCAAGTATCCAGCATCTGATGACCAAGATCCTGGTATGGTCCTCTTCCTCCGAGCTGCTCGTTTGCCTGGAGTGGCGAACACAGTGAAGTTGAGGAGGACTGGAAGCTTCTTGCAGGAAGCTAACCATGCCTTGTCATAGTCTCCTTATAACTTTAAACTTCTTATAAAGTTTCCATTTGCTAGAGTTCTTTTTTGGGTCTTTTTAGAGAGATTGACCAAGACTAACAATGTGGACACGTTGTAATATGTCAAAGCTGAGGGGAAAGTTCCTGGCCAATAATCTGTGTAAGCATTAAACAAGTCCTGTATAGAAAAATGGTTTCACACAATTAGGACATGTAACTGCTTGTAATCTCATATTTAACACATTGTTAAAAAACAAGAATTCATTCAGAATTCCAATGCACAAACAACCAGAATATAGGCTATTAAACTACCAAACAAAATGTGCAAAAGTTTGATATTTTAGAGAAAGTCCCATTTCTTAGAGTTCCACTAGATTCCCCTGTCAAAGGAGCCGTAATATAGTTAGCTTCAACTGCGTGGGGGAAAAAACGTAATTGATATTTAGTATATATTCAAAGGGCTCAGTTAGTTATGAACTTAAAATATCTTTTTTTTTTAAAACATGGACATTAAGTGAGAAAGAAGCATTTTTTTCCTCTAACAGCAGATGGTTTTGGTATTAAAACCTCCATTTGTATCAAAGTAAACAGCATCTCTGTTTGAAAGGTTTCTTCTTCTTGCCACTCTTCTTCCCGTTTTTCTCCTTATTTTCAGACATCTTCTTTGTCCGGACTTCCCGCATAAGGTCAAAAAATACCTGCAAGGGAAAATACATTACTGTTAAGTGCTGATAATACTTACACAGTTCTGTGGCCCTTTCAGTCTCCTGCAGGAACGGGGTAAAGGCTTAATACCACTGAATGTGTCATTGTATTATTTTGTGTGTGTGTGTGTGTGTGTGTGTGTGTGTGTGGTGGGGGGTGGGCTTGCTATCTCTTTCCTTTGTGTGGGCTACAGCAAGAACAAGCATGCTTTATTTATACATATGGAAAAAAAAAATGTAGTAGAAAAATAGAATAACAATAAATAATAGCCATTCAAGGTCCATAAAAACCTGTGTGCAGGTAATTGCAAGCTAGCCTTTTTCATCATCCCTGTAGCCTAGAACAAAAATGACTAATAGTAAACTAAAAGAAATAAGTAATATTTTAGTAATAACTAAAAGTATGAAAATGTTCATTATATTATATTATATTTATACCCATTATTCAATTTCATGCAAGGCTTGATGTGGTATTTCTCATTTTATAAAAGGGTTAAAAACACTTTTAGGTAAACCAGTATAATAAATGTTGATAACAATCAAACCATCCATTTGCATTATCGTGCATGTTTCATTGTGCAATTTCTTGCAGTGCCATGTGTGTTTAAACAGTACCTTCTTTATTGGTAGGATTTTAAATTTAAAAAGTAGCCTAACATTGCTACTGTGGCAAGTTTACCATATTCACAACTGGAGATTTGATTCTGCCACCCTGCAGTTTTAACAGACAGCCACCATGTCCACTGCCATGTGACCCTGAATGACGAATTTCAACCCACTGCTATCCATGGTGCTGAATAGCACATCTGATATTGCCACAATAGCGATTGAAAAGATTGAATTTCTTGTGCAGGTCTCAACAACTGGTTTTGTGGAGGGAAAATGGCTCTTCTTGCCAAAAAGATTGCCGACCCCCGGTTCATACTTCTGTGGTTAAGCTATTGGATATTTACCCAGAAGGTGCTGCTGTACACTTGAGTAAGTTTCTCAACCCATACCCATAATAAATGACAAACATACACATACACACTCACACACAGCAGTGTACCTTGTCGACATTGGCACGCGTCTTGGCAGAGGTCTCCACGTACTGCACCCCCCACTCTTCAGCCTTGCCCCGTGCCTCATCCACCATCACATGCCTGTGCTCTTCCAGGTCTGACTTGTTCCCCACCACCAGGAGGGGGATCTTATCCTCCTCTGCCTTCACCCGCAGGATCTGCTCCCTGTCAGCACACAAGAAAACTGCCTCAGTCATGTATTCATTAATTGGGCAGGCACACAAGAGGCAAACGAGGCTGAACAGCAGATGTGATGTAAATTAGCTTTTCTTTTTTTTTTTTTACTTAAGTGCTGCAACAATGATTAACGTTCAGTTTAGCATTCTGATCAGTGACTTCTCAGGCCATTCACCAGGTTGACAATGAGCCCTGGTTTTCATTCTGTGGTTGAGCGGTGCCCTCCTCCAATCTGTGTCAGCTATTGGACTGACCTGAACTCAGCAGTGGCTGTGAAGGACTCATGCTCGGTGATGGAGAAGACCAGCAAGAAACCTTCTCCACTACGGAAGTAGTTGTCCCGTATTGCGGCATAGTCCTCCTGCCCTGCCGTATCCAAAATGTCAATTTGAACTTCCTCACCATCCAGCACCACCTTCTTCCTGTAGCTGTCTGCTTTGGTAGGCTCATAGTCCTCTACAAACTGAAAATGAAAAATATAGTCTATAGTCTGGTACTCTAATGTCCTGACAAGCTTGTTTACATAACTTTGAATATGCAAACTACATAACCTCCTCTAAGTTAGAAATGTAAATGATTGAGAAGCTCTGTGCAGTAGTCCAGTCCTTTTACGTTTTTCTGGTGTTATTAACAGTTTCTTAGGGAGGACGAACACTTAATAGTCGTTGAACACATTAATGATTCTCACCTCATCGTACATGAACTGCAGAGTGAGGGCAGATTTGCCCACGCCGCCGCTGCCCACCATGATGACCTTGTGCAGAGCCAGAGAACTCTGGTTCTTATTTTTGTTGGCTGCCATCGCCGGACAACTCCTTCACTCGTGTGGTCAAACTCCCCAGACTCTGACCCCTCCTGTTGACATACAGCACAGATCTACATGAATGACCAATACCCAAACCAGGAAAGGCAACTCCACAGCCCTGCAGATTATACAGCTACCTTTCAAATTAGCAAATAATTTTCAGCTCAACTTCAGCAAATTACGTTTATAAACCAATTCAGAGGCAAGGTGGATTAGGGCTGAAATATTGACTTCTGGCAACAGGTGTTGTATGAAAGATCCACAGCGTTTGAACATCAGTTTACCAAGTTCACCGAGTGCCAGTACGACAGCAGGTATTTGAGCTACCTCTCATTAGCAGCCGATTTACACCTGGAGTCATGGTGGAACAAAATCCCACATGGCACCTGGGTTGCCCACCCCTGCCTTATTATGAAGGTCCTATTGTCACAAATAGCAAATATTAGTATGGAGCACATTCATCCTCAAGATTCTGATTTTCTCATTTAGGAGATAAGTTTGTTCAAAGAACATTATTGACGTACATGATGAAAGCCAGCAATTAAGGAATTAAACATTTTTTTTTAGAAAAGATATAATAAGATAAGACTTTCCATTTCACTACAGTACCTCAGCCTGTAGACGAAATTAATTAAAAGGACAATGCGGTCATACAAAACAATACTGTGGCTATGGTTGAGTGAAGGGCAGTCCAACAGAAATCCTAATGTGTGACCTAGATATAGCCAATGCCCGGCCCAAAACGCTGAGAACTACTAAAATATAAATGATGACTCAAATTCCCCAAGGATGAGATCTACACAGCAGGCAGTTTACATAGGGACTCCCCTCACTCCCCAGAAACAAGAACACAGCTCTACAATTTCATTTCATTTCATTCATACAAGCCTGACTGACACAGAATGGGGTTCGGTCTGCTGCATTGTCACAAGGGGAAAGATTCCTGTTGAGGTTTCCGGCAAGTGTACATACTTTATAAGCATGCGATGAAACATACTTCCTGGTGCTCTCTAAACGATAGTTATCCAATACATTTACAGAGTTTACTTCACCGCTCTGTTCCCAATTAATTCAATATGCATGACTGTTAAACCTCAGATGTTAGGTGTCTCACCCGAGGACAAAAGCAGCACTCAGTTCATCATCAGCTACATAAAAACAGTTTAATAAGCCTAAATCTGACCGGATTAAAGTCATGTAAAGCAGCAAGTCCATTCATAAAATTCAAGAGAAGGAAGGCTTGCGGCACACAATGGGTCTCACTTCCCTTCCCCGGGCTGCTCAGAGCCTGTTAACTTGCATAACGAAGGAAACAGTTGAGCCACCTTCCAGTAAATGTTAGAAAACAGATTTCACTCATGGAAAACATTTGCCTTTACTTCCCCTCTGCGGCCTGTAGTTTTGGGATTGAGCGCATTCCAAAATGACAATCATAGGAAAGGTTAACTAACTTTCATCCTTCTGTAACACGCGTTATACATGTTGACTGCACATTACAGCAGCATGGAGAAAAATGGAAGGCAGTGGTCACCTGCCAGCATGGAACTGCCAGACAGCTGAGCATATATTCCATAGAACAGATGGGAACCTCTTTGGAAACTTTGATCCAGTTCCCCTTACAGCGGGTGAATTCCAAAGGGAAAACGGAAAACCCAAAACAATTCTCCCAAAGCTTCAAATAAGACAAACAGAGATTAAACTGTTAATGATTGCATCTTCTTAAATAAATATTAGGGCTGTAAAACTATTAAAATAATTAATCGCGATTGACCGCATGATTTTCTGTAGTTAATCGTGATTAATCGCAGTTGAATGTGCTCAAATTTGTCCCTATATAAACAATTTTCTATTTAAAAAGCAGTGTGTTATGTTAGTCATATTGTGTTTTATTGTAATGGAAAGAAACACAAAATAATCTGTCTCAGAAAGTTTTAAAGCATTTATTTTTTAACCAAATTTCACTGTAATTTACAGCTTTTCATACCTCCAATGTTAATAGGCCTACTTCCTGAGCAATGAAGTTAGAACACGTGTGCTTGTTGTCGTCTACAGTTTAAATCCCCAACATCGCTATTGCATTTGTTAGCTTGCTGCTCGTTGACTTGTCCATTTGCCTCCTGCGCACAAACTCTAAAAGAGTAGGCTGCTGCTGTCCTGCATTGCTAGCCCTCTCACTACTGATGCGGCGTCAACTCTGCGTTTAGCTTGTAAATGAAACTTCAGACAAAAATTCACCTTTACAGTAGTTGCAAATAACTTTGCTTTCATCCAAAACCCCATCTATAAGGGTTTTGTAATAAAACTGGCCGTTTAAAAGCCCTTTAGCAGCTTTCTCCATAATTCAAGCTTATTTAATCAAAGCTATATCTAAATTCAAGCAGTCGATTGACAAACAAGTGCGAGAGCGTGGAGTTGTATTTAGGATGGTTCTAAGGCTCCAAAAAAAAAAAAAAAAGTGTTATTTGTGACAAAAATATTAAGGGCGTTAAGCATTTAAAATTAATCGCACACGTTAATGCGTTAACTTTGACAGCCCTAATAAATATGCAATTTTGTTAAATTAGATTTTCTCTAGATGCCGAAATACCCTCCTAACTCTAGTTTGTTTTTAAGATGTAGTGCTTTATTAAACAGTGGGGCTGTTTGTATTGAAAGCCTCCTGTATTGAAGAGGGTAGAGAAAGACTTCTCTGGCTCTCTGAACCTACAGTGAATACTAAGAACCATCAGCGGGTTTGGGAAGCAGGGTGATATTGAAGAGAGATTCAGCAGCAGAGTGCTGAATAAGGGCTCTGTGTGGATCTTCACAGTTCACCAGCTACAACTGTAGTAAAATGAACCATTCACTCATCACAAATGGAAGATAGCTACTCAACACCAGTAGTATTTTTTGTAATACAACAAATAGAGACATAAATAACCCCCAATAAACTAGTAATTGCAACTGAATATTCTAAAGAATATGATCCTTCAGTAAGATGTGATAAAAACCAACCAAGTTACATTCTCCCCTGAACAATAACCAATCTATTTTCTTACTCAAATGTTGTACATCACCACTTACTTTAATTTCTCTCTTAATGCCCATCTCTGCCTCCACACCAGTCTTGCTATTCACCCTAAATCCCTTTTTCCTCTCTAGATACAGCAGAAGCATTCTGCAGCTCGCAGTAATTTCCAAATAAAATTGCCCATCGAACAAAACACCACTCAAACCTGCATAAGGGGTTGCCTTAGCAACCAGGGTCCCCTTTTGACCCACATGGGACCCGGGACTGGTCAGAGAGAGGTGCAGACTAGCACTGAGCATGGTCTGTGGTTTGTTTGTGAGACACAAACTGACTATACCCAGGCGGTGCAGCCCAGTTGCTGGCGTTACACAGAGATGGCCGAGAGGCTCTTTAAAACAAGCAATGGTGCTCTGCAAAGATGTTACATATAAACAACAGGAGAGGAATTCAAGACTTTCTTCCACCACAGATCTTCAGCAATAAACAGAAGGTGGTCAGGGCATAGAGGCCAAAGTCTCTCCCAACTTTTCACTCAAGTTTTGAAGGAATGAGAACATCAGGAATACCGCAATTCTGAAATCACGAGATAACGAATATGAAATATCCATATAAATATGAAAATGATCATTGACTTGGGAAATCAAACCGAGCGTCTAAACCCTTAAGTGAAAATGGCAGACGAGGGAGGATAAACATAGCCAATCAAATCACTACTAGACTGTAATTAATAAATAAATAAATAAACAAATTAAGGAGGTATGTACAGCCAATTTAGGGTTATTGAGAGCAGAAGGAACATCACTAAAGATATGAATCTGTGGATAAAGCTGTGCATGGATAAAAACATTACAATGTGTGCATGGTTGGAACATGTGGGTAACCAGCAGGAGATTCGTAAGGATTCAATAGGGTTATTCTCAGCTCCTTGTTAAATAGCGACTTCAGTCAACGTCCTGGGCGCCTGCAGGTTTGCTGTGCTGTCAGAAATTGATGCATTTCTTCAATCACCACTGAAAGTCACGTACAGGCTATGTACATCTTACATGGCTCATTGGATTCCATTCACGCACAGCGTCATATACGAGCTATCCGCGGAAGATATAGGATCTTTAAGGCAGCCAGTTAAATGAAGCCCCTAACACCAGAAGCTAAAGTTCAATACAGTATTGCAGCAGACCGTGAGAACTTACACAGGACCACGTGGAGCAACATTTCTAAACAACCGGCAGAAATTCAGATGAACTTTTAACATTGCCAGGGTATTAATTGTGAATTACCCCAGGTGGTGGTGATTCTCAAATTAAGCTAACAGACTGAAATGAAGCCCTAACCCTAATGAACCTCTTGCCTTTGAAGATTGATAATGTAAGCAATGTGATATGATAATACAGTATTATAGCTTGCAAACAGGGGTTACTGGTAGAGAATTTAGTGAGAAAATCTGAGTTGCCAGCCTACACATTGAGTCCACTAGATACCAAGATACCATCTTAAGCTCTTGAAGTAACTAACAAGGCAAGGGCCTCAACTGACAGCACCAAATTCTTCTCATCCTTTAGTCATTAAATAATTTTTTTCTCGTGAGGCGTTTGTGTAGGTAATTGGATTCTGTAGATATTAAATTACAGGCAACAGTCATAGGTAAAATAAATAAATACATTGTTCCAATGCATGCATCTTCAAGAATACAAAGCCATCATCTGGGCAATATCGCGCTGCGCTGTAAACCACGAGCGATTGACCAATATAACTAGTGTAGAGCGAAACTGAAGCGTAATCTGTCGGCTGCAGTTTTCCTCGTTTTCATCAGATATAAACAATCCATCACTGCGTTGAGGTGCCACTGACCGAGTCTGGCTACTCCAGGAAGCCGCTTCTCCTGTGTAATTTCAGACTCGCAGCTGCACACAAATAAGTAGACAGGTCACAAAATAACCTTAAAAGCTGTTCAAACCATGGTGAAACCCTATCAAAAAGTGCAATTACTTGAAAAATACCTCTGATTAAAAACAATTCAATTACTTGTCCTGTTCTCAATAATACTATATTTCGACCAAGATCGTAACCATTACCAATAGAATAGTTTTTAGTCGGACGAAAATAGACTGATGTCACCATACACATTTCAGGGAAGTTGGCTAGGACTAACAAAAGGGAAACACGGGAGTTTCCGTAGCAGCTAATTACGTTAAATGAGCGAACGAACTTTCAAAAAGTAGACAGTTACAAACGATACGGTTTCTTAATCAGCACTACTAATATTTTGTTCATTGCGTTAAACGTTCAAAGTAAATATTTGAAATCAGGGTTTTATTAAAGCAAGTGTATCTAAGTACAGAGATAAGATATCTTATCTTAACACAGATAAGATATAACAGTATGCGCGTATACTACAAACATATATCGTATTTCACCACTGTTGTTTGCACTACATTTTTAAATGCTTTGGAAAAACATGTGAAAATACGGAATGCCAATAAAGCTTTTTATTTGATTTTTTGATTAAAGCTGTTGATTGGCTCAAAACAAATGGTCCCTCCCTTATCTCGCACCCGAATGGTTATACAGTCGCTCAATCAGAAGATGTTTCCATCTAACCAGTAGTATCGGTTTCCCAATGAATCACGATATCAGTCTTTAAAAAAAAAAATGGATGTATCAAAGTGTAGTTCTGAAGAGATTTCTATCGATGAAATGAAGAAAAATCTTACCGAGCTTTAACCTTGAAGACTCTGCTACCCGGATGCTGGTCTTGGTGAAAGCATTAATGTACCAAGGCATAGGGAAAGCTGAGTTTTACTTCCAACCGCTGCTGCAAAACCCCACCCTCCATACGACGTAGAAACAAGGTAAGAAATTCAGCAGGATATGATGTCATAAACCCTACACATAAAAATAAAACTATGAGGAGTTTAAAGCAAAGACAACAACTTTAGCTTACGTAGTCAACCTTGAATTGTTAACATACTTTAAATTGTATCGACTAGTCTGTCCCCGTAATATAATTATCCCCCTAATTTAAATGAATAGAAACCTATATGTATTTACATTTAAGATGTTCCCACCCATGGCACTGACTCAAGAAATGCAATGTCATAGTCTTTCTTTGCTGTACGAACATTGGGGAACTTAGAATTATCAAAATACATGCTGCCCACTACTGTACAACCTAATGTGTATTTTTTTTTTTTTAATAATTAAGTCATATATATTCATCTCGCTTTATTTTCGTCCTTTGAGTATACAGTATATTCGCAACACCGTGTTTACGATGTAAGTGTGTGCACATATAACAATCCTTTATTATATCAGTGGTTCTAAAGCGTTGGCATCACAAAACACACGTTCGAGTGAGGAGAACGAGAACCTCAAAACTGGCTTCTGGAGGAGGTTTAGAAATTCCAGTTCCAAGACCGCTAAGCCATCACTCCAATTCGAGTGCGTAACTTGATGCAGGCGCCCTGGCCCCTCCCTGTAAACACTTTTTTTTTTTAAATGGTCGTTGTACAGTTATGCCAACCGATTGACCGAAACGCGTTTAAAAGTACGTTTTCCATCTTCACTTTATGTAAGTTAATTTTATAAAGTTGAACTTAATAAACCTCTGGTTAAAATGCAAGAATATATTTATGAAGAGTGTTTGTACATGTTTGTATTGAAACTGTTGGGGTTTTCTTGCCAAATTTAGCTAGCAGAAAAGCGGGGATCAGTTGATTAACTAACTTTGTTAAAGTCGTTGAATAATCGTCCTTATGTTTCCCTTCTTAGAATCTGCAAATTATAGCAATAATCGAAGTATTCGACTGATGGCAGTCTATAAAATTGAATATAATATTTGAAAAATAATGTGGCAAAATGCATTGAAGAAACACGAGCTCCAAATAGCGGGTCTTGGTGTTTGTATTTCCGTTTTACCTTTTCTTGACAACAATCAGTCTATTGCTGAAATATTAAACATTTGACTTAAACTGTTTTTTTCAGTGTGAATATTTTGACACGTTTTGTATTATTATAATATTAGTAGTCTATAAGTAAATGAGTACATCCCTATAGAATAACAGTAATTGTATGATAACTGTCTAGAATCGTGTTCCCTTTTGATTTTATGTTCTGCGATGTTTAACTAGCCTGTCTTTCTCTGTGTTGACAATTGGAGTTGTGCTTATTGCCTTTATTGTATTTACCTACAAGTCATTTGTGCTGCTCTCATAGGTGTTTGCTTAGGCTATCATGCCATTCTCTTCGTCACAGCCTTATACAAAATGCCCTTCAAGTATGTCTCCGTCTTTGGGGCAGTCTGTGCTTGAGCAGTGCTTTGGAAAGTGATGGATTTGCCAGGGTAAGGACATCAGCATTATCACCCAAATACAAGTTCAATGTAATAATTACGTAAAATAAATTTTTATTTTTATTTTTTTATTTTCGTTTTTATTATTGTCCTTGTGGAAGGTTATTTCAACCTCTTCAGTTTCCTGTGTCTGTGATGTCTAAAATAATCTCTAAACAGATTGGAATATGTCACCAGACTGTTTGATATTATTGCATTATACTGCACAGTGAAGGATAAGTAATTCAATACTATATGGAAACGGGGAAACATTTAGAGAGAACTGTTCCCCAATTTTAAAAAACAATGTGAACAGCATCAGCATAATAGGATTTTGATGCACGCCTGATAAAACACTGGGGCTAAGTTTACCAATGAGTAAAACAAGCAGTGTAATTCATACTTTTGTTATGATTCTAAATAACTTGTTTTCCGTTTTAGTGGCTGTTTGCCACTATCAGTTGTAGGATCAGTTGGATCAGTTGTATCCTGCCATGTTTTACAGTTACTCTTTACCTTAGATTAATTTAGCAGACACGTATCCAGTGACATACATAGTTGTTGAAAAAGTGTGATTTAGAGACCAAGCTGTAGTGACCTATAATTGCCACAAGAAGGTATATGGAAAAGTGCTCCTAATGAACTGTAAAGTGCACAGCTAGGGTTCTGATAACAATTACGCAAGTTACCTAATTCAGTACAGCAATACAGGTGCTGTCCGGGAACCAGTTATACACGGCTGACTGCACATGAAACAGTTCAATTCAAGAACCAAGCCTGTTATAACTTCTGTTATAACAAGTGTTGCTTTTTTGTGTTTTTGAATCACTTGAAGACATCTGTACATATGTTTTGTTTCTGTATTTTGGCCGTAGCTTCACTAAACCAGGATTATTGCAACAGTAGTTCCCCCCAAAAAAGAGGAATTCTCAAGGAGGAGGCGCTCATACAGTGCCTCCCCCTGTAAAGGTGCATTTGTCCAGGAAGTCCTGATATGGAAACATACGGGATCCTACAGGGTGCTGGTGAATTAGGCGACCATGACGACTATAGCGTTGTAGCAACAAACCGCTATCTCCTGTGGGAGAGCTATCACTGCGCCAACTGAATTGATCCTAGCCCAAACCACGGCAGCAACATCAGTCTGCAGCAAGGTAGCAGCTCAGTGTAAGCAATGAAGCAGCAGTCCTTGGGTTTTAGCCAGAACGGGATCAGTCTCTGGGAACAGGCAGCTCATTTTCAGGAACACTTGACGACTGAGTGATATTACAAAGACAACAGCTAACTCTCACTGAAGTTACACAGACTTTACTCTGATGTATTGTACCATGGTCTTTTTTTGTGTATTTTTTACATTGTAAAATTAACCTCCAAGTACTCTCTTTTGCAGTACTTTAATGTTTAGTAGCAAACTGGGCCCTAAATGCAAGAGGACCTAATTTTTGGGCTGAGTTTTCTGGACCAATATATCACCAAACAGCTACGGCAAAAGTTTTCATATCAAATGTAGTGTCTTTTATACCTTGATTTTAAAGGAAACAGATTGACCTCATCTGTGTTGTTGCCTATCAATTCAAGTTTGAAGTGGGCTACTTTCTATGACAGGGATTTCTTCAAAGGGCCATTGGAAGTCTTATGGTGGAAAACATGGAACCCAGTATGAGACGAAGGAGCAGCCCATGTCTTTGGACCCAAATAATTCAGAGTGAGCCTGCACCATGTGACCGGTACAAACACAGGTGCTGTGTCAAGGGAGAGAATGTTTACGTCCTTGGGGGGCGAAAACAAAACGTGTTGACCGACTTTTGGAAATACAGTGTTGGTAAGACAAGCTTGCCCTGTGGTGGATGGAAGCTAGCGTGTTTCATTGGGCTCTGAAGGAAACATGGGTGTCTGACCTGCCATTTTTTTGTAGTGCACAATGTGTGGACGGAACTGAACTGCAGCTGTGAAGAGGCTCCAGATGAACTGGAGGAGCATTCCATGGTGGCCGATCAGGTGAAAGTCATAGTGTAATAGCTGGGCACGTCTCGGTGACCTTTGAGATGTTCATTATCTTTATGGGCTATCTAAGGTGGGTTATGAAAGTTTTACTATGCATCGCTGAGTAGAGTTTTGCAGCATACATAGCTAGTTTCATACTACATAATATTTGTAGTGCTTTAACACCAGGCATCGCCATAGATTGGGATGGCATATTCTTCATGGAATTGTTATGTCTGTATTCTCGGTGAGTTACTGGCAGGGTCCAACTCACTCATGTGCATGGCTTTGGAAGCTGTTATGTAAAACTATGTCAAAGTGTTGATTTTAATGTTTTCGCATGTCAGAACTAAAGGCAGAAAGCTCAATAACATGATAAATCTTTTTACAATACGGTCATTCTCAAGTGGCTTTTTATTTGTATTTTAGTTGAATGAATTAAAGGACAAATTCCTTTCTGGTTCTGGTATGCTTATCATAACTAACTTTTACAGTTTGCCATTTTGTGTTTTACCATGCGTTAACCTTTCACTGATAATGACTGTAATTCTGTTAATTTAGGGGCTTCTTTACGTCTTTGGCGGAATGATAGACTGTTCGTACTCTGAGTGGAAGACCCCTCTATGGCTTTATGACACAGGTCAGCTGCATATAAAACACACCGATCTGATCCAAGTTTCACTTGTGTACCAAGAAACATTAGTTCACCTGGAAATTTTCGTGAATTCTGCTAATTAAAAAGGTGTTTTCTGCAGAATTTTTGATCCGAATAATTAAGCCATAAAATGAGTTGATTACAATAAACTTTTACACTATTAATGTTACACTATGTCTCAAATGAACATGCAACATGGTATCATTGCTATTTTGAACGACAATGCTAACATATTTAGCATGACAAATAAATATAAAAGAACGAAAAAAATTATCTGAAATTGCAATTAAAAGCGCTTGTTCCACGCCAAAAGCTAAATTTTGAATAAAAATGAATAAAACAGGGTAAATATGATTTGTGAATTTATCATACCTCAACATTTCAATATTATATAAAAATAGGATGGAACTAGCTAACTTTGCTAGCTATATGACGTGTTGTTATGACCAAACCCCGAACCAATCATTGGTCATAAGGTAAAACACGTGTTTTAAATGCAATTGATTTGATGCTAGATTACAATGATAATGTTACTAAATATTACATATCACCAGGCTGCCTTGTAACCCACCGTGTATACTTGCGTGGATAAAAATATATGTGATACCACGTATAACTTTTCCCTGTCCATAATTTTAAAAGTACCTTAGAAAAAAAAAGTTTGCGGGATTCCACACGAGGAAGAGAATTCTGCATGATATAACTGTGGTAGTACTTAAATTAACTGGGGACTTGGACTTCTCAATAGTGAATAGTATGATGTGTCCTTGTTAGTGACCTTGGCTTTTCTCTGCTACAGATAAAGAACAATGGGAGCATTGGCAGGGGAATAGCTGCAGCTCTCAGGTATATGTAATTTTGACTTTTTTGGATTCTTGGGATAATGATATGAACACCAGGACCAACGCCTGTGTACATGGTGGGAATGTATGTCCCTCTTGATCTAGTATTTCAGAGGCGGCAGAGTCATAGTTGCATAAATGACTGGCCCAGACATTTAATATGAAACTGCACGTTTCCCCAGTAACTCCTTGAATGTTTTTTAGGTCAAGGTGCCTGTGAACAGAAAGGGACACAGTGCAGTAGTGTTTGAGTCTGCTATGTACATCTATGGTGGATACATTGACATTAAAGGCTCATCCCAGGATTTATGGAAATTTGATTTTGGTGAGTATGTAGTTTGTTTGTGTGTGTGTGTGTGTGTGTGTGTGTGTGTGTTTCAGATCTGATAGAACAGGAGAGCGACATAATCCAGTTACAGAACCTAGAAAGGTATTATTTTCCTTTTGTGTTAAACAAAGCCAATTGGTGATAATTATGCGCCTGGAATGCCTTCATAACATCATGCGACCCGAGTATTCTGTCGTCTGAGGGTTGGACAGCACTGAACAGTGGTAGAAGTCTGTCCAGTAAAATTTACACTTAGATGAGAACTACTTTGTTTGATCCTTCTACTGTTTTATCACAAAGACTTTAAGAATGCTTTGCTAAGCTAGGTCAATGAAGGCTGTAAACTAGCCTGGACTCTTCTACATCAGTAGGAAATTCAGGAAAATGATTAACTGCATTGGTTTTTCATTAAAGTCGCCCGTAATTATGGATGCACAGTACAGTAGTGTGATGAGGTCGAAGTCCCGTTCTGATTTTCCAATTCTGGTCTCGCCGTGTGTCACAGATACCAGAGCATGGTCAACTCTGGCCCCCCCTCAGGGGGAGCCTGGCCCGGGGGCCCGCTACGGACATTCGGCCATGATTTACCAAGAAGGCATGTACTTGTTCGGGGGGCTGAGCAGCCTAAGGGAGCACAGTGACTTCTGGCGATGGGACTTCTTTGGCCACACCTGGTGCAGTATCAATACCCGGTGAGTCTTCTTGGGCTCTGCTGCATAGTGGAAATGACGGAATCCCTTTAACTTAGGCAGTCCTGCTTGGTCATTGAAGGAGGTTAAGTGTAGTCCTCAGAAGACTAAAGACTAAACTGAGAAAACCCACCTTGTTAATTGTGTGTTCCACACTGTTTTTAAGGATAACAATGAAACACAAAGGGGTGGTGTACTTCACTGTGCTTGCATGTGTAGTCATTTGTTTGCCCAATAGGAAATGCTAAACAACTATATAATATCCTGGACCAAGGAGATGCAAGTGAAAGTGGCTTCTTATTGTTTATGATTATTATTATTTATGTTTTAGAATACACATTAAAATGATTATATTGAGATTATTTAAATATATTTAACTATATCAGTTTCAGACCAAATAATGATGAAATAATAATTAAATTAAAGCTTCGGTTGTATCCGTGCCCTAGGAATAAATGCTAGACAAGTATGTTCACTATGCCAATAAATTAGTCTATTTATTTTGTATACTTTTGTCTTTGTTTGTTGCATAGCTCTGGACCTCCCAAGATGGTTGCCCACTCCGCAGTGGTGTACGGAGACAATATGCTGCTGTTTGGGGGAGGGGAAAGCCAGAGATTCCCCAGTAACTGTCTGTGGAGATTCAACTTCGTGACTCAGACCTGGGAGAAGCTGACTGCACTTTCAGACACTGCACCGCCCCACAAGACCAACCACTGCAGCGTGGGGCTGGGCCCCAGCTTCCAGCCCCGGACCAGCAGCCCGGCTCAGCTGGGAGAGACATCCGTCTGCAGGCCCAAGCACGGCAGTTCCAAGCTCAGGCCATTTAAGAACAGGTGTAACCCCTCTGTTAGCTTAGCTAAAGGCCTTACAGAGAGCCCCATTGAACTGGACACGTTTTGCATAAACGAGAGCGTCGCAGAGAACAGCAGAGGCTGTAACAGAGAATCTGAGCAGAACACCCAGATCTACCAGCCTGCAAAGAATGGGACCTGTCTTCCGTTTGAAAACCATTCAGCCTTTAGAAGAGACTGTAAAGAACCTTCAGGCATACAGGACAGCATGGTCCACCACTTTCCGGACACGATGCTGGTGATAGGGGGCAAGCCGCTGAGTGGGAGGACTGGGATCTCTGTGTGGCAAATGACATTGACCGAACTATGACCTTTTGTTTGGATGGCATTATTTTATTTTTCTGGCAGAAAATTTACACTTATGACTTATGGACAATGCTAATGTGAGCAAACTAGGAAGAATAGTCTCACTTCACACTGTTTCCAGCAGGATCTCACTTTCTGTTTTGGTCTGCCGACCTTTTTTAGACAATATCTCTGATCTGTTCTCTTTTTGGAGAATTATGAATCTTTATTTTCTATTTAATACTTTATACATTTGTCAGAATGTCCATCTAGAAAAAATTTAAAATATGTGTGCTCAGTTATAGAAGCAAACTTAAACTGCATCCTTGCTTGTATGTAGCACATTTTCAAGTATATGTTATATAATATGTTTGTTTCAACAGCCTTGATTATGGACTGGCTTAAATCTCTTGCCATATACTTTAAAAAATTTCTCAGGGACTTTTTTAACAATGGACAAACTGGACTTTAATGTTCTAGTACACAGAAGTGTGGCCTGTCTCTAAACTAAAGAAAAAAAATGTATTGTTTTGACTGGCAATTACTGATCTGCCAAGTGATTCTCTTTTCTCCTCCAATGGTTGGCGGAGGTTCATAATTCCCTTCTGTGACAAAACCAAAAGCATGTTGTCTGCATGTCCTCTTTTCCACTGAATTGAGATGTGGTTAGTATCCAGTTGCAAAATAGCAACTGGCTGACTGAATGATCAGGAGGAAACAGTAATAAAATCGACCTGGATACCTTCTTTATCCACGGCTGTATGCAGTGTTGTGGTCGAATAAAATGCCTTTTAATTTACCATTTGTTGGACTTGAAATAACCTGTTCATGGCTTTCAGTTGAAATGCATGTTGAGTTCATGAAACCCACATTTAAGGAGTCAAGCTGTCACGCAGGGACTAACAGGTAAGATGAACCCAAGTGCGGAAGTGCACCTAACTTAGAAGTAGGCCGGCAAACAGGAGCGTCTGAGGAAATCCATGAGTCGTAGTTGACAAGGCAGGCAAATAGGTCGACAGATTGGCAACCCAAGAAGCGATAGTTGAAGAAACAGGCAAACGGGACAATGTTAGGGTAACAATAGTCAAACCGGTGCAACAAGGGCATAGCATCTGGAAATGCTATGGCAGGCAAGACAATATTAATCATTGAATAGAAGTAACTGAGGAGTTCATATACTGTGGAGAGGGAAGCAGGATACCAGTGTTTGGAGATTCTGGGCGAATGAGGAGAGGGCAGGATGAACCCATGCACATGGTGTTTGTGGAATGTTAATTGAATAATAGCTCATTACACTGAGGAAGGGTAAAGCAATTAGTACTTAGGAGATGTTGATCTCTGGTAGCAGACTGGGGAATGGCCAGGTGTGGATGTGACACAAGCAGTGGGGAGGGCCCCCATCAACTAATATCTGCATGCAAGCACATAACAGTAGGAAAATTTTACTGCAGTCGGTAATTAAGACGTTAAATTAACCAGTAATATAATGGGAATTATATAGTATACAAAGATGATTGGAATGCACAGCATTAAGGACGCTGAAACCAGCTTTTTTTTTTAATAACAACTATCTGGTTGCAAGTTTTAGGATTGCCACTGAAACATTTTGGCTTTCGTTAAAAGAATGAAAAATAAAATTTTAAATAAAGCTATAGAGTTAGACGGTAGTCCACCTAAAACTGTTAGGTAAGCAATTAGCTTTTAGAATAACTAATGTCATAATCACCAGAGGTTGCATCGTTTTCATTTGTACAGTTATTTTATAAAAATAAAATATCGATTATTAAATATAATTTACAGAACCAACAATGGCAGCTACTATTACGAAAAACCGTTGTAGTAAAGTAATTACTTGCTACGAGTAACCAACATTACAATAGCCTGCTTCGAAACATTCAGAAATGAATCCTAGGAAAATCGTAGAACGCGGATTTATTCGTCAGAAGGGCATAACATTCTTACTTATGTGACAAAAACAATGTTGTAGTCGAATGGTAATATTTTTCCTGTAGGCGAGCCCCGTTCCCTGATATTTTTTAGACAGCCGACACACTCATTTTACGCAACTGAAAATAAAGTAGGTTGTTAACTACATATTTCTGTATTAGTTCTTTTGTTCATAGTTTCATTCAGCCTAAATTTTACAAAGTTATAATTGTATTGCGTCTGTAGTTTATGCAGTGCGAATATAACAATTAACTTAAACCGTTAACAATGAGTAACGGCATTAGTTTGACTCAAGGTGGCGCTCTTCGGTAGCATTTTCCACAACATTTGGTTTTGTTTCAGTACATAATTAATTCACATTCAGAAATATCGTTCAACTGTTGCGGTTGCTTGGGATCTTTTTTTATCAATAACATATTTCCTGTATATAAATTTCTTATTAGAGTATAGGCTATTTGAAAGCATTTTTAAGAATTAAAAAGCTAAAAAGTGGGTAAACGGTGTTCACTGATAACTGGACAAGAAGAAATCTGACTAAATATTAATGTTTCTGTTAATTACGAGCAGTTCATTATAACAACTACTGAGAATATAACCATATTTATTATGACTGAGATAAAGTAAAAAGTAGACGATTTTGGATATTTGGTCTGGGTGTCTGAGGGGTTCAGAAAACAAACGATCCATTGTTAAAGAAATCATTGCGAATTGCAGTGGGGAAAAAAAACAAAAAAACAAAAAACAGACCACTCTGTGTTAGGTGGTCATGTTTTCTGTGTCAGGTTTAATTAGCTGGAGTGCAGCTTGATCGCCGGAGTTAGCTCAGTGACCGCATATCGCTGGCGCCCCGAAGTTTTATATGTTAACCGAAAGTAAAAATATTTTACACGTTCGGCTGATAGTTCCCCCTGGCCGATGTTTACGACACCTGAGATGTTCATTGTCACAAGGGGATAGTTAAAAATAGTACCGCTGCAAATGAAAGATAAACTAGAATTTCAAAAGACTTCTCATATGCGTTTCTGACCAACAAAAGTTCGATTAAACGCTTCATAATAACGTATTTTCTTTTATTTTAGAGCGCGCTCTACGTGGAAATATTGCAGGGATAGTGATTAAAGCACAATTATTGTGTTCTATTTAAAGCGTCAAAGATATGACTAAACTCAGTTTAGGTAATGTTATTTTGTTATATCAATTGGGTTGGTACAATAAATTATATAGCGGGTGTCACTGACAAATATTTAGCCATTATTAGGCCTAAAGACTAATCCAAATTGCGTTTCATCTTGAGTAAGTAATAAACTATTAGGTCTTATTAACACCTGGGTTCATGTTTAATATACAATAAAGGTCATAACAGTTTAGCGAAGTTTCGACAAATAGACGGGATTGGTTGAGATGTTTTCTTAGTTATTTATTACGATATTTTTAAATATTTGTAAAAATCGATCCGATAGCACAAGTATCGTCCGTACGTCGGACACGTTTAAGGAAATTAAATAGGCAGGAGCCTGTTTTAATCATTTAATTAAAATTAAGTACGATCTCCCTTCGTCTAAAAAGCTGATGAGATTCTTATTTTCAATTCTACTTCGCCCTAACGATTGCTACATCATGAATGTAATTTACCTTAGCCCAAGGCATAATCCACTTCTAAATACAAGAGTCCAGTTGGTGGAACGACCCACGTGGTTAAACTCACGTATAAAAAGTTTCTGTGTATAGTGCCACAATGTTGAGATTGCGAGGAAAAAGACCATCTGTAGATTGCGTCTTTCCGCTATCGCTGCTCGAATGCATCGGAACAGATTTGTCGATCAGAAATTAAAAATCACCCATTTAAAAGAAAGCCAGCAAACACCAGATGAATTGTGGATAGCGGTGACAAACTGGATTCTGCAAACCACAAAAGAGGAAATATTATTCTTTTTAAATGAAAATCTTATTTTGCCTCATCGCCGAGTGGAATTTTTTATTTGACTTTTGCTCTGTGGTCTGCGGGCGCTTTGTTGTCCCCTTCGAAGAACAATTTTGATTTTAAATGTGTCTATTTGCAGTAACTTATTTTAACGTTCCTGTTAAACCATGGCTTGACACGTCAGTCACTGCGCTAAAGTGCCACTCAGTGCTATAAAAGGTGCTGATTTCAAGTTCAACATTCTTTTTTTTTTCTGGTGGAGTTGCACTTGGCGTCTATTAGTCAACTTATTCATTCAGTCATTCAAAAACGGAGACATAGGGCAAACCCGTTGTGGCTCCCCATCTGATGTCTTTTGAGTGGCATCCAAAATGACCAAAGACCAACAACTATAGGGAATTTATCAAAGACAATGCACGGAATTATCGACTAGATTTGATCCTATAGCGTCGCATTAATAATACCGCCACGCATGGAAGAAAGAAATATATTACACAGCCCTTTAGGGATTGACTGGGATAAATAATTTTAAAAATAGTTTTTTCATACAAGATTCTATGCTAGCTCATTTTTATATATTTATAGTTGGAATCTAGTCGCAAGACAGCAAATTGAAGCCATTCAATACACGTAATTCGTGATTTGTAGAAACATACAGTTTATCCCAGTGTTTCTGGGAATGATGTGTGTTAAAATGGGAAAGCAAATCGTCACACTGGCTTGTTTTATGGCCAGCGTGATTCTAATCCGCTGTACACCGACGCCGGGGACCGAGACTCAGACCGTGTCCCAGGATAATACCTGCGCTTCTTGTGGCCTCGGGCAGCCAGAAGAATCGGGACGGATAGACATTGACTTTCTGGAGGCGGTGAAGAGGCACATACTGAACAGGTTACAGATGAGGGACAGACCCAACATCACTCACCCAATCCCAAAAGCGGCGATGGTAACAGCGCTGAAGAAGCTCCATGCGGGTAAAGTGAGAGAAGACGGCAGGGTTGAAATCCCTAACTTTGATGGACATGCTAACAACAATAACGAGGTGCAAGAGGAAGCTTCGGAGATAATCAGTTTTGCAGAATCAGGTTTGTAATAAGTATTATCATCTTCCAAGAAAATACCTATTGTTAGTGGGCTGTTATGACGGTGTGTTTAGAACCTAGCCTTAATACCGGTTTATGTTGATACACAGAGCTATGCCGAATAAAGGTTAACAGAAGCTGCTTTATAGTTGGTCCAATTAATTAACCATACCTCAGAGGCCGTAATGTCTGGACAATCATACAAAACGAAAACGGGTTATATTAGAGTAGTAGTTTACGCGAGTAGCTCAATTAAAGACCAAATTCAAAATGTAAAATAAATAAAAAAAACCTTAAACATAGCCTTCCACGATTGACCAGGATTTGCATTAACACGTGTGGAGAGATGATTGTAATATGCGTAAGTGAATTCATGTTGTGAACATAAATATCGGTAAAAGCGTCTGGTAAGCATTGTGTGTAATGTGAATAAACAATAAATCACGGCCGATTACGATTTATTTCCGTAGGAGTATGGCATTTTAAGAAATGATTTGGCTACGTTTGATTAAATTCTTGAGTGAACGTGCACACGTTTACTACTGTTTGTAAAAAAACATTGAAAACCTTTTCCATAAACATGTTTATCTCCTTCACTGATAACCATAAGCACATCAAAAACACGATAAAATAAACACCTGTCATTAAAAAACAAACATAAGTGTTTTATATTATATATAACAATGCACTGTTTGTAGTAAATCACTCAATATTTATTTAACGATCAATACAAATGAAATCATCGCAAATGCCCAACTAGCGAAATGTTCCAAGAACCTCAAATGACCCTTTTCGTTGTCTAGGGAATACAGTTAACGCTTTGAGTCTCGTTTCATTAATATAGCTTGCTTTATTTAGGGAACGATTTATCAATTTATAAAACCCTTTATTCCAGTAATAATTGCTTAGCGTGTGCTAAATACCCCCCACCCTCAGAGAAGATATCCATCCATATTAACTTTAGCATGTTTACCACTTATTCCAATACCACACAGTCAGAACAGCATATTGCAATTTCATTTGCAACTGTGAAGCAGGATAGTTTTAAATTCTTGCTTCCTTACCTACAAACCTCACTCACTACACACCAGGAATAGCTAGGGTAAATGACATATCTCATATCTACAGTCTGTGTATTATAAAAACAAACAGGTCAATGTAACACCGATAAGCCTCCTTCCTAAACACAACAAAACAATGCACACTGAATATTCCATCAGATATTTGGATAGCATTGCGAGCACCCTAGTTGCTGAATATTCCATCAGATATTTGGGTAGCTTTGCGAGCACCCTAGTTGCGGAATATTCCATCAGATATTTGGATAGCATTGCGAGCACCCTAGTTGCTGAATATTCCATCAGATATTTGGGTAGCTTTGCGAGCACCCTAGTTGCTGAATATTCCATCAGATATTTGGGTAGCTTTGCGAGCACCCTAGTTGCAGTTTTTTTTTTTACTTAAAAGGTGTGCCAAGAATAGTATCATAGTAACTAGAGCATTGCAATATTCTACAGCTTGGTTACATTTGGAGTACATTTTGATTCAGACTTGTATTTGCCAAGATGAATGGACTCAGACTTAAGTTTTGAACTGAGTGTTCTAAGACCTTTCCTCTTATTTATGGGTGGCTGGAGGGTGGGGACCAACAGGAGGGACTTCAAGTTTTTCTATTTGTTTGACCACAGGTGCACTTGTCCTCAATAGACGTGCTAGACAAGATGACAAACAGGAGGACCCTCTACCAGTATTTGAAGGCCGTAAAACGAAAGGTCAAAAGGCAATACATACATAAATACTTATTACACATACGGTCAGCAGACCCGTCAGTCACTGTCAGGTTTTAGGTTGTGAAATGCTTGAGTAGCTTTCATAGTGTGAGGAGTGCTCTCGCTCTGCTTCTGATCCCCACCCAGTCTTCACTCCTTTAACGGGTTGGCGGTTTTTTAAACGTTATCTACCGGGAGCTGACGGGAAATCCCTTTGCTTAATAGCGAAGGGTTGGGCCAAGTGGCAGGCTTCCAATGTCACCGTTCTAGTGATGCCACTCCAAGGGCCATCACCGAGGTGTTTGGTACATTGTTGCGAAAGAGAGAGAGCAGAAATGCAGACATATTCTCCATTTCTGAATGTAGCGATTTTACTTTAAACTTTGTAAATCCCTGGGATTGGTGGGATATATAAGAATAGAGCATTGTTAGATGGAATTAGTATTTAAATACTTGTCATGTCCCATCTGGCTTTCGTATTGAAAGCCTCATAATCATACTGGCACTGATAAACAGAGGGAGAAGCAGTATGTCAGCTAATGTTCAAGTTTTAAAATTTGAGTTCTGAAGGCCAATATTAATGGCTTGACTTAATGATTAAGTCAACAACCCTGTCCAGCCCGGAGACACTGCAGGTTTTCACCATTGTTTTGGTGACGTTCACGCCGCAGTGCGGCTGCACGTGTTCACCATACACCAGCAGAGAGGTTAAAGAAGTGTACGTTTACTCCCTTGTGTTGTGAAACCGTGCAGGTGTTGACAGGCTCTGCAGCTTCGGTTATGAAGTCGACGAGGGTGTTGCGCAGGAGCGGCTATCCTTAGTGGGAGTGCTGACCCCATGTGTGTCCTCTTTGCGTCGCGTGATAGCTGCCTTCCAGTCACTCGGGGTGACCGGTCTCTATTTCGGACAATGGCTCAAGAACTGTTGAAATGTTGCATTCAAAATAGTCGAGATGTAAATATTCCTAATAAGTAAAATGTAATTATTGAGATGCAAGGGAAATAAATAGAAGGGTAACCGGACTTATGACTGCTATTTCTCTGTAGGATACTGAAATCTCAGGGTAAAAACCCCCCCGCCAAAAACAAACATCTTTACCACTGCAAGGAGAATCTCTTGATCCTTTTAAGTGCATCTGACTAGTGACCAGTGGGCTCACATTCCTGTTATGTAACCCTGCTCATTATTATAATAGTCCAAACTCTCCATGACTAACATAATGTAAGGCTTATCCACCAAGTCACAGGCACACCTGCAGGGAGGAAATTCTCGGCGGGACCAGGCAGAGCCAATGGGCTTTTCACAACCTGCAGCTAAAGCAAGAACCCCTATGAAAGTAACTGTACAGGCGATTAGCATTCAGAATCTCCTCTGAACTAGCACAGCGTCCTCGGTCAGCATGCACCAAAACCATTGCTGTTGTATCATCCCTGCAGGGCATGCAAAAATTCAGGTTTTGGGGAATGCATTCCCTTCACGATTCATTTATATATTTAGGGATTTCCACAGGAGTTGTCAAAAAGCTTAGATTAAGTTTTTTTTCTATAGAAGAAAATGATGGTAAATTACATAAGGTGGAGTCCTGTGTCTGGAGGAATCAGAGCAGTGCAGTGTTATAACAGCTGCTCTCCTTTCTGACTGCTGTTTCACATTAGGTACTATACTTAACTTTTAAGTCCACTGAAATATACTATCCTTGGAAGGTTAATCGATTTTCCGGGCACTAAAATGTGGCACAAATAACAAACGCTAAATGCACTGCAAGTCTAAGACCAAATTTAACGTCTGCGCTATCCAGTTTAAGATCAAGATTGTAAAGCACGCTTAATGTTAAGACTGCAGCGCGCTTTTCTTCGTCCGCCACGGAAACGATTGTGCCATCCCTAAGGCTTTGTTAGCCCGGGGTTTCCACGGTAGTCTCAGCGAACCCTTTGAACCCAAGTGATGGGCCCTCCCCTCTGCCCTCCCTCACACCTCCAACACCCCAGAGGCGTGATGTCATAGCCAGCCCATTGCAGCCACGTGATCGAGCCGTGAGAAAGCACTTTTTAGGACAGAGGGGGTGAAGAGTCGCGCTCTCAGCGTTACCTCTGGGTGTCACACTCTCATCTTTCAGCCGTTACTCAGGCTCACACTGGGGGCAATGAGTTCTTTGGGGAGGAAAAGCAAGAGCAGTGCCCCTTTTCTGCCACCAATACCGCCTTTTCTTAAATGTGACCCTACGAAACGCTGATCCCATTTGATGCCAGAAGGTAGAAGTGTTCCCACAATTCCCTGCCATTTGTTTCTCCCTCTCTGTGAACATAATCCAATCCAATGCGAGCGATCGGAGCCAGCGCCCATGCTGCATGTTAATGCCAGCTCCAACACGAACAGAGGCGGACTTGTGTGGGATACCTTTACTAATGGCTCTCTCGTTGGGAAAGGCAGAGCTAGGCTTTTCATTCAGTGCGCTCAGCCTTTGACACTGTGATGGCTCATATTGCGCGCGCAAATCTTTACTTAGCATTTTCATTAGAGTGGTTAATGCCCATTTCGATTACTCATCAGAAAAGTCATTTATAGGTAAATAAAAGATGGAAATCATTGACTTCATTATGTCAGCTACACTACAAAACCTTTTCTGAACTAGTTTTTTGAACCTGAAAATAGGTCAGGCCACCTAAAGATTAAATTTTTTCTATTCTGTCTCCCACAGATGAGCTGGTATCATCTAAGTCAAGCTTACACTTCTTGATCTCCAACGAGGGCAACCAAAACCTGTACGTGTCCCAGGCCAACCTGTGGCTGTACTTCAAGCTTCTTCCCATGGCTTCAGAGAAGGGCCTGCGACGGAAGGTGACGGTGAAGGTGTACTACCAGGACCCCGGCATGGGCAGCAGGTGGAACCTGGTGGAAAAGCGCGTGGACCTGAAACGCAGCGGCTGGCACACCTTCCCCCTAACAGAGGCCATCCAGACGGTGTTCACCAAGGGCGACCGGCGGCAGAACCTGGACGTGCGCTGCGAGAGCTGTGAGGCCATGGCCGTGCTGCCAGTCTTGGTCAACCCCGATGACGAGTCGCACAGGCCCTTCCTGGTGGTGCAGGCCCGGCAGGTCGACAACAAGCACCGCATCCGCAAGAGGGGCCTGGAGTGTGATGGCACCAACAGTCTGTGCTGCCGCCAGCAGTTCTACATCGACTTCAGGCTCATCGGCTGGAACGACTGGATCATCGCCCCCTCTGGCTA
>JAOYSI010030539.1:0-31241 GCA_025775065.1 Hiodon alosoides
CCCCCCCCCCCCCCCCCCCCCCCCCCCCCCCCCCCCCCCCCCCCCCCCCCCCCGCCCCCCCCCCCCCCCCCCCCGGCAGGTCAAGAAAGATTAATTAAAGAATATGTAACAAAAAATAAACACAGACTAAACCAGTAGTGTCCTGGTAAGCACATTGTGTTTCCAACTGGGCGAGTTTGTCTGTTAGCAGACAAAAGAACACAAGATGCCCTTGTAAAAGGGCAGTGTACCAAACAGGCGAAATTAAATAAAGACACACTGGGGGGCCGGCAGGGGCCGGCAGGGGCCGTGGAACAGGGGGTTGGCCGGGGGAGGGGAGAAGAACCACACTACGCTCGCCCTCCACGTGTCAAATACAAAGGCCAGTCCAATCCAGCGCCTCAGGCCCACAACTGGACTGTGGGATACTCTGCTGTGAGAGAAAGGAGGCACAGCTGGCTTTTAAGGGTTGGAACTCCTGCCCTCCCCCCCTTTCCCCGCCAGCCTCCGGAAGGGCCTGCAAGTTCTGCTCTGCAGGGGCTGCTGAGTAAAAGCTGGAGGCCTTTTCACACCCCTCTGGAGAATCTGGAGAGACTCCCGGTCCGCTCCAGCCCTCCCATGAGACACATCAGCACTGACCCTTCTCGCGTCGTCACAGAAACGGAGGCACTTAGCAACACGCCGGTACTTCAGGGTCACTGGAATAGAAAGTGTGTTTTCGCTGTGGGGCTGCCTGATCTCCGCATGACTAAAAAGACCCAAAACTTTCCTTCACGGCACATGACAGACTAGACTGAAACAGATTTTAAAAGGAAAATAGTCATTTGGCCCTATCTCCCAGAAGAAGGTCCTTAACTGCGGGACGCACCTGTAGAACCAAGACGAGCGGCACAGAAATATCGTAATTGACCGGTGTACCCCCCCAGGTTGCAGGGAGGCTGTATGAGGGTAAGCCAGTGTGTGAGTGAGTGCGTGCGTGCGTGTGTGTGTGAGTGAGTGTGTGTGTGTGTGAGTGAGTGACTGAGTGAGTGCGTGCGTGCGTGTGTGCGTGACTGAGTGATTGCGTGCGTGCGTGTGTGAGTGAGTACGTATGTGTGTGTGTGTGTGTGTGTGTGAGTGCGTGCATGCGTGCGTGTGTGAGTAAGTACGTGCATGCGTGCGTGCGTGCGAGTGAGTGAGTGAGTGCGTGCGAGTGAGTGCGTGCGTGACTGAGTGATTGTGTGTGTGTGTGTGTGTGTGTGTGTGAGTGCGTGTGTGTGTGTGTGTGAGTGAGTGCGTGTGTGTAGGACAAACATGTGAATGGTTTGGTGGAGAGTTAGAAAAGCAGTGACACTTGATAGAGAGGACATATGCAAATGCCACTCAAACAGGAAAATTAAAACCCAAAGGGCTTTAAAATCTCCAAACCCAGGGGACGTGGCCTGACAACACGCTTGGGGACCGGGGCCTCTGGAATCCAAGCTCAACATTCCACTGACAGTGACAGATTGGGACAGAGACAGCTGTGAGTGACAAGGCCAGAATGGGAGGAGACCGGAGATAATTCCGCACTATTGGCCTTCCTATGGAAATCTCAGCTCAGACATTCATTACTGTAGGAGTGGTCCTGCAGGGTGCGTGGTGGGTATGACCGAGTTCCACCGTTCGACCACTGAGCAAGGCACTACACTCTAAATGCTGTAAATTAAATACAAAATTGGTGTACATATAAAAGCTTATTGTAATAAAAAGGAAAAGATTAAATAGTCGCATAACTCACCTGTAAAAATGAGATCAATAAACCACTTACTGTGAACAAAAATATCTAGCTTACATTTAGCTTCCCACATAGCTCTCCACAATAACTATGGCTCCAAACAGAGCTGACTTTTAACATGATATACAAATATTTAGCACCATAATAACAAAAACAAGAAATAACATTTACATAAATGTTAGATACATTCAGTCACTCAATCAGAACCTACAGAATAACACTCCATACTTCCTTTAATTATGACTAACTAAATTAGTGAGAAGCAAGTGTATTCCTGATTTGAGTCCTTACTATTTACATTTAACCTTAAACGACATAATTACTCCAGAGCTAAATTGCTTATTTCCAGCAAGTTGACATTACTGAATGTGACAGAAAACCCCCCACTAAGAACACAAAGATGGCGGGCGGTGAGAGAAACCTGTGTAAGTATGACAGTCTGTAAGTTCTACTGTATTTATTGCAGGTTTTGTCGCTTTGTCATAAATTATGTAAAAGAAATTGGCCAGGGGCTATATTGTTGACTGCAGACAAAATTAAATATTGATAAAACTCTGGCTCGCACCACAGATTTTGTTGTGTTAACAAAAAGATTTTGTTTGCAAAACAATTTCGTTTTAATAATTCATTAAAAGGGTGAAGGGGCTATTATCATTGGGCATCAGTAGCTTGGCGACCGGTGGAGATTAGGAACTGACACTTGGCGGTAAACACAAGCCTATGAGGCTATTCAAGCCTCCGCAGATAAGCACTGCAGTGACCTGGGCTAGACGCTTACATGAAGTCATCCGCAAAGGAGGGCGAAGGCTGACTTTAGCAACACCTTCCTGTTTCCAACAGGCAACAGAGCAACCCAGCTAATGTCGCAAATCACTGTGCAGGACTCAATCTGGCAGAGCTTTACACAAGAGAATGCAAGCATTTTAAAAATCGTATTGAAAATGTGTGCTATTAACATTACTGTAAACTCCACCGCAGTCTCACTCTTATCGTTACTGTCTGTCTTTAAGTTCCTCGGGGGTACCCATGACCGTCAGACGCACCACAGGCAATCCCAGTAGGGGGCCATTTTTATTTACAAATATCTACAGGGGTTAGTTAAAGTGCAGATCCATATGTAAAAAGGTAAACCTCCAGTTCACCCAAACATCAATTTTTATTCTAAATATCAATAGTCTACCTAAGGTCCAAGTCCTTTGGGATGAAAAAAATTCATTTGTTTCTCATCTACGTTTGTGATGTTGTGCAAATTTGCTTTCAGTGCCGCTTTCCCTATGTTCGCTTTACATACCTTTCTGTGCCTAACATTTACAAATCCTCCTGTGTACCCAAGTAACAGAAAAGAGCAGAAACTGCTGTATATTGAAATGTTTTGTTTCGACTGGCTGAACACTGCGCACTGAACACCATGCACTCTGAACGCTGCGCTCTGAACACAGCGATCCTGATCTTTAGAGTGCTGAGACCAGACGCCAGAGGCGAGTTTTTTCCCACACAGCTGTGACGGGTTTCCATGTCCCATTGAATGCCTCGCCGAGTATCCTTCATTAGCAGAGACAGCAGAAAGGCCCCATCAGTCCATGAGTTGTGACCTTGTAAAGGATTTCACTTCACTTGTTTGGCGGAGAAACAAAAAAAAACAAACGAGGGAAGTTACCATCTGATGTCAGACCAGGCATCAGAAATATATTGACCGCTCTGTCATCCAGTCGGAACGGGAAGCCAGATCCCAGCATCCCATCAGCGAGCCAGGCAGTGGCGGAGGAGAGGGTTCGAGCGGGGACCGCATTGTAGGATTAACAAAGGTAAAGTGGAGGGGTTTTCATCCCCCGAGAGAGTGGCACACTTCACACACCGATGGGCTCGGTGTATTGGGGGGGAACGCGCTCGCCCGTCTCTTTTCAACGGCCGCCGCCGCCGCCACCGAGGAGGGCAGACAATAGGCGGGGGGCAGGAAGCGGTAAGGCGAGCGGAGAGCGGTTGAAGGAATTGAAAGGGGGAAAATCGAGGAGAGAAAGAAGAAATAACAGCCCGTAGAAAGTGAAAAGGGCGAAGTAAACTAAGGAGAATGGACAGCTCGGTCCTCTGAAAGCTTTTCTTCAGCTGTTTATTGGTAAATAAGCCCCTTTAAACATGTCCCGCCACTTGCTCCTTTCACAAAGAGTCAAAAGCTTTATCTGCCTTTTACAGCCGCCATAAATATCATGGTCTGGCGGAGGAGCTGTTAGGCTCCTGCCTTTCACGGTTCTGCTCTAAGTGTCATACGGACACAGGCCTTGCCTCCTCTGCCCTGTACTTCCCGGGCCTGAATCACACTTTGGGGACGAGCGCGACATCATGCGTTTTATAGCAACACAGCTGGCGGGGTGGGGTGGGGGGATTCTGCCGTTTTCTTTGCTCTTGGCCAGGACAACATGGCCACCTGCTCGGCATAAAAGCGAGCGTCTGTCCGACTCTGTGGCCATGCTCCATGGAACGATCCGGGGATGAGCGGGTGGGGCGGGGCGGGCCGGCCCGTCTGGGGCAAGCTTGACGCTCCAGAGGCTGCTCAGAGCCGTGGAGACAAAGCGACGGGGACCAGGATCGATGGATGGACCTCTTTCCTGTCTGTTTCCATGACATCCCTGCCTGAACACTCTCCCCGTTTGGGTCTACGGTCAGGCTCAGGGGGACCGATGAAGCTCGCTGAGCTACATTAATGATAACATTAACGCTGAGCGTTGAACATTTTAAAGATGAACTACAATGGTCATTTTTATAATGACAGCCAGGTAATGTTTGAGAATGTAAGTAAGTACTGATCGGGGGGGGGGCGTTCGCTCTTCCATCAGAAAGACTCACACATCTGTCGCCGCGGAGACCCACCTGAGGTCCTGAGAGCGTTTAAAGCGGCATGCGCCAGCCTCCGCTCTGCTGGATGCGCCAGACTGAGCCATCCTGCATGGGTGAATTACTGGGGAGTTTACGGCACGCGGCGAACGTGTCAGACATCAGAGTAGGGGGGAAATTTTACACCCACATCAACAGTCACCTTGCGTCGCTCTTTGCCTGCAAGGAGAAGAGCAGCAGGCAAACCGCAATGTGCCGTCTACGCAGGGTTCTGCGCAGGCCCGAGGTCAGGAATGGACAGCGGGTTCTACGCAGGGCCGAGGTCAGGAATGGACAGCGGGTTCTGCGCAGGGCCGAGGTCAGGAATGGACAGCGGGTTCTGCGCAGGCCCGAGGTCAGGAATGGACAGCGGGTTCTGCGCAGGCCCGAGGTCAGGAATGGACAGCGGGTTCTGCGCAGGCTCGAGGTCAGGAATGGACAGCGGGTTCTATGCAGGCCCGAGGTCAGGAATGGACAGCGGGTTCTGCGCAGGATGGCCGTGTAGAAATGTGATTACACTCTCCCTGTATTCGTAAACCAGCGCAGGATGTTTTACTTGAGCATATTTAGCTATCTGCCAAAGCTGACACACTATCAGAGTAACTTTCCAGGACAATCAGATGGTTTGTCAATCATTTCCCCAGTGAATGGTTGAGTCACTCTGGGGCGATTAGGGGATCTGGTTTCTCCCCGTATTGAGTCTATATCAAACTTTCTTCACTGACAAACAAATAGCAATAAAAAATGAAGGTCAAGTGGGGTGCTTGGTCTGGATTTGTGGATTAATCCACAAAACAGATGTTTCACTTGGAAATCAGCACATTTGTCTATATTAGCATTTAGGAGTTTTGCATATTCACTGGTACAAATAAGTCTGGTACAAATAGGTTATTAGGAGGCACAGCATATTTATTCATAGGAACACGGAAAGACATCATAATCCAGAAATATTTCTTCCAAGCAGTCATCCAGATCAGCACAATGAGGTAACTGGCAGCGTGATAGGAGTTTTTCAGTGGCCAGGGATTATGGGGACATGAAAGGTCACAGGACAGCTGAAAAAGAGCTGGTGGGTAATGTTTGGAGTGATCATTGATTTAACAATTCCTGCACTCAGAGGAAAGTAGCCGCAGATAGCAGGGGAAGGTTGAGGAGAAGAAGACATTTCAGCGCCACATATTTTATATCCTAGTTATACAACAAGTATCCACAAAGCGCTGGTATCCCTAAAGCGCCTCTTCAAATCTATCCTTTTCCCAGTACTTTGTTCTTTTTATATTAATGAGTCTAAGAGGGTGTTTCATTGGGGTGAAACCAGCGCCAAACCTTCATCTTGGCTGGTTAGCAGGTCAGTTCATCCTGCAGGAAAAAACAAAGTCAGAGATAAAAAGAGAGTTTTGCTTGGTTGTTTGCTTGCCCACCAGTTTGTTTTTAACCTTTCTGTGTTGAATAAATTCAGTTCCATTTCTGCAGCAGCCGTAATAGGAAGCCGGGGTTAAGGTTGAGGGTTTAAGACCAACAGCGGGGGTGAAAGCGAATGCCTGCCTTACTCTTTTCATGAATGTAAATCTATGTGTGTGGCCAACCCCTTTATACTGCGCGTGTGTGTGTGTGCGTGTGTGTGTGGGTGCGTGTGTAGTCAGCCTTTTAATGTTTCTGCGTGTGTGGGGCCCAATTCCTTTATATGGCTCGTGTGTGCACGCGTGAAGTAAGCCCGCATGTTTGTGCGTGCGTGTGGTCAGCCCTTCCACTCCGCTGCGTTTGTGTGTGTGGTCAGCCCGTCCACTCAGCTGAGATTGAGTGTGTGTCTGGTCAGCCCGTCCACTCAGCTGCGTCTGTGCATGCGTGTAGTTAGCCCTTTGCTACTTTGTGTGTCCGTGTGTGTGTGTGTGTGTGTGTGCGCGCGCTCAGCCCTTTCCCACTGCTGTGTGCATTTCTGAGCGTGTGTGTGTGTGTGTGTGTGTGTGTGTGTGTGCGGTCAGCCCTTTGCCACTGCTGTGTGCATTTCTGAAAGTGCGTAAGTTCCACAGGGACTACTTCAGCTAAGGGCAAAAACAGAGAAACTTCGGGAATCTTTTATGTACTTTCCAGTGAAATGATCTTAAGAAGGCCTTTCATAAAAAAAGAAGCATTTTAAGCAGTCTCCCATTCCAGCAGGGCACTTTCTCAATTACCGGGCCTCCCAACACACTTCTGCCCACATCGCTGTCCTTTCTTCTGGCTACATCTGAGTACATCTGCTGGTGAAGGGAGGAGGGGAGTCTATGGAACCTGGCATCTAGGCTGTGGAGTGCTGCACACAGATACTCACAAACCATGATTCAACCGTGTTCGAAACAAAGTTTCCAGATTGGGGATTGTAATGTTACGAGTAACAAACGCAGCAGGCAACCCCTTTAGATCACTTCGTAAATAAGGGATTTTATTTTTTTTTAAGTAAAAAATAATAATTCCAAAGTGATTGATCCGTGGCCTTCAGGAGTCCTACAGTAGATAAGCCAGAGAGCAGGGAAACAAATTAAACTACAGCCTTGACTTGAAGGAGAGCCCATTTGGCCCAGAGAGAAGCCTGTTTTGACACACTCCCCCTTCCATATCTCAAACACACACTGTTGCACTGCATTTTGGACACCTGTTCTGACACACCCCTTCACTGCAAAGAGATGAGATGGAGAGATGAGAGACCCCCCCTCCCCGACCCCCACCAGTGCTGGCAGACAATCCATCTGCAGAATAGCTACAGTCATCAAGAACATAACATCATTTTCTTTCTTTCTAAAAACCAGTGACCACAGGCAAAAAAGAATCTGACTCTGAATGTAAATCAAACAACCTCATGGGAAGTTAAAGGGGGGGGGGGGGGGGTGAGGTGAGTGTCAGAGACATGGGGGACTTCTGACAGATGTTTTCCATGATGAACCTTCTCAGCTGGTGGGGGAGGGGGGTTGGGGTGGCGAGCCGAAAGGATGACGAGCTTTGTCCCAGGGAGACGTGCGGGATGTCGAGTCCCTCCACAAGCTCCGGGCGTCACCGTGGGGTCAGTTGGGGGCCAGGGAAACGCCGGCAGCCATAGGGGAATAGCGAATAGTGATCCGCCCGTTTCTCATGCCGACCGGACTGGGAAACCCTGGCGTGGAAGTTCAACTCCCTCCAGGCTGTTCATCTCAGAGAATTACTCTGAGCAGAGTTGCAGCAGACAGAATTAGCAAGGGGAGAAAATACAACACAGCCAGACAGGACTCTTCTCCTCACACTACCCAGCATAGGCAGAATGTAAAACGTAATGTGATTAAGTTGTACTCCTGTTGACAGCCGATCTGTCAGCGCATGCTTGAGGAACTGGTGTGCATTGACTGTAGAGATAGAGGGGAAGAATGTGTGTGTGGTCTGGCCTCTTCCCTCAGGATTGGACTGTGTGGTGGGGTGGGTGAGTGACTGGACATGTACCTGGGTGTAAAAATACCTCCTCCCCACCAACTGTACCGCCTCAGAGTCCCCTGCTCATTACCTACACCTTGTCTCCTATTCCTCATCTTCAACTTGTAGCCCCACCGGCGGGTGACCCCCCCTCCGTTTAAGCGGTGACCCTTCTGCAGAGCGCTGCCTCGCCTCCAGGAGAACAACAATGCATAATTATAGGAGGAAATCTAAAGGCAGCATCACGGATAGGAGGAAAAAAAAAAAAGATTTTTGCGGATGCTATTCTCAAATGTCAAGGTTACCTTTTTCCAAGGGCTCCCTTTGCTTCTCGGTCGTCCTCCGGAGATATCGAGGAGAATCTTCTTGGAGATTAAACCAATAACGCACTTGAGGTTTTCTCCTGCCCACACCCGCCACCCGCCTCGGGCTCGATGCACTCTTACCGTGACTGTCACTGACATGCACAAGACAAGCCAGGGTCTTAATGCTTCACCGCAAAAACAGAACAGAATTGAGTCAAACATAAACAATTGCCAGTAATTAGATATTGCGATATGGACGCTTCCAATATTGAAGGCAGCAGCTTGTCTTTCAAGCTGCAGAAGCCTCCATCTGTCTCAGTATCCTCGCCGAAGAGCGAAATGAAAATATAGATGATCCCTGAATGCTTGCGGATACAATGCGACCGTATGTGTGGAGAGATCCAAAGCCCGAGAGGCGACTTCCTTATTTCGTCGCGCACACTTGGCTTTGTTTTTGCACACTCAAAGGGCAACGGGGCTTCCTACGGAGTGAGGCAGGGCTCCAGAGAGGAGCCAGCGGAAGCAGAAAGGCAGGGACAGGAGCACCACTCCCCCTTCCATTTCAGCACCACTCCAGGGACAGCTCCAGCACTGCAGCCTGACAGGACTGAGCGTGCTGCGTGCGTGCGTGCGTGCGCAGGGGAGGGTCGCCGAGACATTCCAAGCCGATGCTGTTTGCGGCACTCATTGCATTGCGCAGGGGCGGAGGGCTGGGGGGCTGCAGGATGAATTTTAAAAGGATGCGAACACTTAACCAGGTCCATTTCCCCTGCAGGAACGAGGCCACGCTGGTCGGGTTTATTTACAAACATGCGAGCTGTGTCTGAGCTCCACTGGTCTGTGGTATTCTGTTTAATGGGGTAGAGCAGCGATTTTGGGCCTCGGGATGAGAGTGAGCGTGAAAGTGTGCATGTGTGCGTGCGTGCGTGCGTGTGTGTGTGTACGCGTGTGTGTGCGTCTGCGGGGTGGGGGTGGGGGACACTTCCTTTTGTTGTCCTTCTGCGCCTGGCTGAAAGAGCAGCTATAATTACGCTTCCTGCTATTTTCGCCGATTAAATGGAGGAGCAGGCATGCGCATCACTGTCTCCCACAGCACTTTGAAGTGCACGGGGGCCCACCGTCAAAGTAACAAAACGGCATGTGGGCGGCCTGTGTTTCACTGCACCTGAGTGATAACCAGACAGGCAGATTCTCACCGTTTTCAACCCACGTACAGCGCGTAAAGGGGCATTAGCGTCGACTGTTGTCATATAACAGTCAGGGTGGAAAAATGACTTTAAGAAAGAAAAAAAACACAACAGTCTGTAGCTGTGAAGATTAAGTGTCACCACAGTGGTGACAGTGTTCCGTTACCAGTTTTGGGAAGAACCTACCTTGGTTTAACAATGCGATACGCACGGAAGTCAATGAGAGAAAATTATCCATCACTCTTTAAACACATGCGATGCCTTTCATTTTCGGCCTTCTGTTAATGCTGCAGCAGAACTTGCAACAACACTTGCAGCCCACACACTCAGGTTATACAGAACCGATGGTGTGTTTCTTTAACAGCTGGGGGTTGCGGAGCTTGATGGACAGCCCCGTGGCCCACCCTGAAGGCGCTGCAGGAGATGGCTTTGTGCTGCCGCACCCCAGCGCTCTGCTCGTAGCATCGGAAGTTAAGACAGCAATTTCTCAGCTCTCCCTTCAACATCGCGCTAACACCTGAACCTGAACGCCTGTGTGCCGCTATGGACAGGTTAAAGCTCCCAGACAACAGGTCTGATCACCAGTGCAACTGGACACCATGAGACAGGCCAACAAACACCACCAGTCAATTTGTATAACAACAGGGTTATTATTGCAGTTTATGGACTAAAACAATGGGTCTACTCACAAAACAGTGTGCATAACATTTTTCTTTCTCAGGATAACGGGTGGAAAAAAAGGTTACAAATCTAAAGTGTTTTTCCGAACGATATAAAACAATGTCAAAACAACGCAGAAGGCAGCAGGGTTTGGCTACTTTGAATAAGGTCTGACAGAAGATCCAATTATTACCCAACACTCCTTTTCTGCATCCATTCCCAGCGTATGTAGGCGCAGAAGCCACGACAACGCAAACACAGGAACTGGAAACGTGGGTGGGATGTGAGTAATGATTATACTTACCAATTGTATAAAAGCAGGTAGAGTAAATGAGCTCCGCTGCAGTTAAAACAAATAAAAACTCAAATAAAAGGATTTCTTCAGGAGAGCATACGGCAAGTTAAAGTGCACTGTTTAAAAACCTGTATATCGGGTTCAACGCCTCTTAGTAGTCCCAATTGAAAAAAACTACAAATTTTGATCGTTCTTCCTATAAAGATTTTTTTTTAAGTTTAGTTTTTTATTCATCATGATTATAAATTTCCATTGTTTTAATTTTTTTTTTTTTTTTTTTACATGTAAGCAACCACCTAAATGACAAAAAAAGAAAAGAAACCACACAAGCCCAGAGGGACACCCCTTGGGTGGAACAATGGATGGTGCCTAATTACAAAATCAGTTGTCAGTCCAAACATCTGCATTACACATCATGTGTAGGAACATGTCATACACAAATCCTCATATATTACAATAAAAAAAAAACAAATCAATTACAACTGCAAAGGTAGTAGTTAATCTCATTACACAAGGCAATGTGATCCAGAAAAATAAAATAAAATAATGGATTGCTCTTTTAAGCCCTACTGACATCAAATTGAAAGATGATCGATATATTTTCATGGGTATACTCTATATATGTGCCTTGTACTGTAAGCAGGAAATCACATACAATCACAAGCTCTTAGATTGTTGTCACAAAACACTTCTATTTCAAATCAAACTTCAACAGGTGGCAAAGAGGATTTAGTCCCAGGATTGCAGTGGGCTGTATGTCTCTCCGATGGCAATAACTGATCCAACCATCCTTTTCCAGATTGTAAAATGATGTCTGTTTGGCTGCTCTCTTCCCTTGGTATCGTGCGTGAGGAGGAAAACAAGAGCTTGGCTATAACCGGGAACAAGTTGGGCGTGTGTTGCGAGCATCTGGTAGTCTTTCTCCACCTGTCTGGATACATTTAATGCAGAGGCAGTCGCTGAGGTCCAGACCGGCGCTGTGGAGAACTAATCCCATCACTTAGTGGGGAGCGAGAGCCTGGGGGCGACCCAAGTGCCAGCAGGACGGGTTCTGTCGGCTGCCACGGCGACGACAGGCCCGTCACAGGGCTCCGCAAGGCCTGCGTCTCACTTGTTTATTTATTTTTTAAACGGAGAAAGTTATCAAATTTGCCGCGTTAGTTTAGAAGACGTGCAGGGAACTGGCTCTCTATAAAATTGCTTATCGTATTTTGCTCTGGGCTGTTGAGCTCACACTTGCCAGCATCGACAGAAATAATTTGTCTTAACTCCTGAGCGAGATTGGCCTCGCAAGGAAACAAAAGAGAGTCTGTAAACAGAGCAACAGACATACTGGCACAACCACTGACAGAGCATCCAGAGCCACATATACGGCCCGTACTGAAGGTGGTGTGAAAAGCTAAAAAGCCCAGTTCATTTCTACACAGGCCCACATTATGTCCGCCGCGAGAAACCACCAGAGCACTGCTTAAAGCAGGGGCGTTAACAGGTGTTTACAGATGGCTTTATATCCAAGTTAAAGTGAAATGTTTACGGTGACACCAAAGTTTCTCTATCCCAGAATGCCCAGGAACTCTCCTCTCTTGCCTCTGCCTGTTAGGTAGCGCAGATAGGCTTGAGGCCACATGTAAAATACTGAATAAAATACTGAACGGAGAAAACGCCTAGACACCTCTCAATACCAATAGGTTGCCCCGTTTCCTGTATATATCTATATACAGCATTACTTTTTGTACACTGCAGCAATAGTTTTATACACTAGTTTTAAAAGTTTCTTGTAATGGCAAAGTCTGGTGCCAGGATGGTGTCGGTGACGAGGGGACGAGCGTAACCTTGAGCTAGTTTCACACAGCATGTTGTCTTTGAATTCTCTGAGCCATGGGGACGCAGAACAGAGTTTGCATCAGGAAAGCTCCCACCAAACTCAAACTCTTAAAACCCAAATAGGAAGTAGGATTTTCTCCTTCTAGAACTTTATTTTACCAGTGGGTGGAAACTGAGCCTAGACCGTTCCAGGGGCCGGGGCTCTGTGACTGGAAAGCTCTGTGACTGGAAACAGCCATCTGTAGTAAACGCGCACGCATCTTCTCCTGCACGGAACGTGGGATCCCATGATGCTAATGCTAATGCTAAGTGGATATGTAACCTTGAAAACATTCCATTCCGTGCTGGGGAGGGAAGCTGAAAAACAAGACATATCATACATGCTGTGATATGAAAAAGAGAGTTTCAAATAGAAATTTTGAAAGTTCATTAAATGTGATGTTTGGTAATGTCCATTAAAGTAACGCATTCTGGCAAATGGTCCCTCCTTTCGCCCTGCAGTACAACAAAGAGGTTTAACTGCGGATCAAAAGTTACCTGGAGAAGACCTGGCTTTTTCTACAGCTGAAATAGAGAGTGGAGGGAAGGAAAACCGGGGCTGAGGAATTAACCACCGAATCACGGCTCCAGTGAGAAATCCGGAGCAGCACAGATGGGCAATTGAGCATGCCAGACAAAAAGCAAACAAGCAAATAAAAACGAAAATATCAAAACCAACTTCGGGCGACGGGCGTAATTAAACGTGTCTTCTGCAAGTAAAGCCACGGAGAAATTAAATAAATACATAAGGCTTGGGAGGATCTGATGGTGGGCTCTGGTTTGCTGGCCCGCCCCATCTCTCCCCCACACACGCACACACACGCCAGTCCGTCCTCCGTCCTCCACCCTGCCGCTCGCCGCGTCTCCTTGGTGGTTTCTTTGGCACTTGTCTGAAATGTTTTCAGTGAGGTGAGGTGGGCCGGCGGGGGCAAGCGGCGGCCATCACCGGCCAGTGGGGTTTCCGTTGTGACGGGAACGAGACCTTTCCAAACCCGCGCGCCGGTTGTCTGTTCCAGCAGAGAGGGGAGAGAAAGCAGGGTAAACGTTTAAAATTCAGTCACTGTGGTACACGGAGTAAATGTAATGAACTGGGGGATTGACAAAGGCAGGTTGGGGGGGGCAGCAGCTAAAACAACCACAACAATGACGACGACAACAAAAACACTGATTAAGACGAGCGCAGGAAGGGAACGCATGCAAAGGCCTAGAGTGGGCCTTCTGGCGTCTGGCGTCTGGCGTCATAGTAACTCCATTAAGCTCCGGCTCCACTTGAGAGCCCCTCCACCCAGTTCTCATCAGAGAGGGGCACGCTGAGAGCGTGATTGTGATGCAGACACACAGCCCGGCAGAGCAAGGAGCCAGAGCCCCACATTATCAGACAAAGCACACAAGAGTCCGGGAGGAGGGCAGAGGAGAAGGAACGGGACGTCCAGCACAGGGGGTTGTGCAGAGGGAAAGAGGGTACAAGGCCTGAGGAGGGGCGCAACGGGGAGGAGGGTGCAAGGCCCTGACCATAAAGTGATCCTCCAGCCCGTGCACCACTACAACCCCAGCAAAGGCCTAATCCTGCCCAAGGGGCTCTGGAAATATCTAAAATGTAAACTAGCGTCACTGGCGTAAAAAAGAGAGAAAAAACAACAACAAAAATACAAAAATATGCACATTATTTTCCTTGCTTTCATTTTCAATTCCTCCAAAGATGACCTCATTTCTGGCAGTGTAGACTGCCTTTACCCTTATACCCACAAGACTAACAGCATTCTCCGAAGGAGAACGGCCTTATGCTTGGGTCAGATGAACCATATCTATTAAAACATGTGGGCAGGGAAAGCAGAAAAAAGAGAGTAGAAGTGAAGACAAGGGAGAGAGGGAGAGGAGGATGGAGAGAAGACAAGGGAGAGAGGGTGAGGGAGAGGAGTAGGGAGAGAAGGCAAGGGAGAGAGGGTGAGGGAGAGGAGGAAGGAGAGAAGACAAGGGAGAGAGGATGAGGGAGAGGAGGAGGGAGAGAAGACAAGGGAGAGAGGGTGAGGGAGAGAAGACAAGGGAGTGGGGGTGAGGGAGAGAATTGGAGCGAGTATGGGAAAGATAATGGATTAATAAGAGTGAGGAAAATGGGTGAATTATTTTGTATTTGTATATTATATAAGAATAAATAACCTGTAAACTATTGGAAAATGGTTTAAAATCTTGATTGCTTGTAATCTTCATTTAATAAGCACATCCTGCCTCAAAATGAATGCTAATTTCGTGGGATCAGAAGCTTTTCCTGCTACGGGCTGAACAATTGCACTACAAAGCATATCCTTTTACACCCGCCACAATGTGGAATAAATGTGGTGCTATCTGAGCCAGAAAGGCTGGAGGTATCAGTATCCTGACATTATCCCGTAGTTTACTCTCAGCTTGGGTGAGTGGACACAGCCAGAGCCTAGATGGCCACAGACAGGGTGTGAAGGAAACAGGGAGACTGCGGACCTGCAAGGAAGGAGGAATGGCACTTCTAAATCACCGACATGCTCGTCTCATTACTCACATTGGACCATTGTTGATACACTTTGTGGATTGGTTGAATACGTTCTTGTGACTTGCCCAGTGTTTCAAAACTTCAGACGTCCCGACCGGCCTGTACAAACAGGAGGTACATAAGGTTTTAAACTGTTGCCATTATTATTGTTTTAAACTCGGTTAGCATGAGTGCGTACAGTGATTATGGATTAAGGAAACTTCAACAGACTGCCTTGGCAAGCATCCTCACCTGACCTGTCACATTATAAAGCATACATAGTACCGAGTGGATTGCTTTAACTTGCTCTGTCAAGCTATGCGGTATGGCCCACTCCACAACAGGATATTTCTTAAACAGTGAAGTCCAGGGGGATTAAAGCCCTAACCCAAGTGCAGTTAGGGAACACACACTGCTAGGCTTTGGCTGGATCATAAACACATGTGTGTGTTTAAGTCTGAGAAAGCCAAACAAATTCCATTAACCTAGCGTGATGTGAATTAACAACGAAGTATGGAATACAGTTGTGAATTCCGAACAGTGTAAGATTACCACATACATTTCCATGCAATTCCATCCAAAAATTATGAACACGGAGACGGATCTTTTAAAATAATATAAAACCAGTTATGCGACCTAATAATTAAAAATCTGCAGGTACTTTATTGATAGAGAAGTTAGGCAATAAAGCTGCTCCTTCTCCTTAAATTTTATTTCTCCAGTTTTTTGAATACATAACAACCTCAGATGAGTGGAAGGGCCATTTTGCTATTGAACAAATTTCGCACATTTCAGTGAAGCAAGTATCCCACGGTCACGTTGTTCCCAGTGTCTTTGTTTGCTTATCTCAATACCCAAAATGCCTTGTTTTAATCTCACTGTGACTGTCGCATGCTGGTGTTAGGAAGAACTCAGCCAGGTTGTTTCCAAGACAAAAATGACCCCAGGGGAATTAGTTGCGAATACCAAGCTATTCCTCGCACAGCTTTTCTTATTACTTGGCGCCACCTTCGCTGTTTGTCTACAATGATTCGAAAGCAAATAAACACTCAGAGGCATTAGAGAGATGAGCAGACATGTCTTCCGAACCCCACTCACCGTCAAGGGGGGCAGCTGTGAGGTCCACAGAGAGTTGGAATGTTGGGCAGCCAATTTGTCTGTGCTGAGAGTATGAAGAGGCTCTCGAGGTATTGTACATTGCTGTAGGACCACAGGAGCAGCCTCTGCACTCGCGGGACAGAGAGATCAGTGCTCTGGAGCGAGAGCACTTCAGACACCCACAAGCAGGTGTGTGTTCAGCCACTTTCTTATGACAAAAGCGCAGAAAATAATTCCCCGACCACCTCTGAAGGAAGGTAATTATGATTGTAGTAGGTACACAAATTCAGTATTTATATAGTACATTGTATACGTAACTGCAGTTTAATTAAATAAGAATTTTGGAAAGTACAACCACAAATACCCTACAAATAGTTCAGAATGCAGCTGCTAGGATAGTAACATTTTTTTTTTTTTAAATACAATAATATCATATGTCGGTTTTTCTTTTACTTGTGTGCAATGGTGCCTGACACTGCAACCTGAATTTAAAACCTGCCCTGTTATTTCTCAGGAATTTTCCCGATTTTGGGAAAATTTCCTCCATGCAGCACTTTTGGATTGTAAAATGCGCCGTATTAAATACAAATTTAATTTGATTGATTTCCCCAGTAGTGAAGTTGACCATAGGGGAAGCTTAGGGGTTTTTTTTTCATTTATTTTTTAATGGTTTTATTTCCTTTTTTTGTTTGTTTTATCCCCAGACATAACCCCAGACATAACCCCACTCTACCTCAGACACTCTTGTTTGGTTGTACAGTACCTGAGGTATTTAACTCCGCAATATCTTTATTATATGGCAACTGGAACTGGACACTATAGTTGGGCTTACCTGTTATTGACACTCCCTCATTAATTTATCTGATGAACGTCAAGTCAGTAAGGACTAGTTGATCTCCCGGGTGTCACTTGCTGAAATGGTTGCAGGTTGCAGAACTCACCTGCTGCCTATCCCCAGCCTTTGCTGGACAGGAAGCAGGAGGTGGGGCCTGGTCCTGCAGTCGTGCTCTGACAGCACCATTTGTTTCTCTTTCTGTCTTCCTGTCCTAATTTAGCATGGGTGATGCTCTGTGCTTGGCAGTCCCTGGGAACCGGAATCTCCTTTCTCCTTTCCATCTTAATAATAAATGTTTATCGGCAATTATTTTCCACACACTTTATCTGTGGTCTTGCCACGAAAATGTTTCAAATAACATATCAAAGGTTTTTCAATGCCCTTTTCCACAGTTTTTTATTTATTTTTTTATTTTTTGATACAGTATGCAGTTAGTCTCTGTACTCAATAATTTAATTTTAAGATTTACTGAATGCGATACAGGTGGTTAATCCCACATAAATCAAATTCCTTTTAGTTCAGTATTTTTCTGTTTCAGTTTGTGTTCTGCTTAACTAAAATTACATTTGGGCTTTTCTTTCCTTTCGAATAAATGGATGGATGGCAGTCAGATGATGTAGTTAATGTTAATTTTAACATACAACCTTTCAGTGGCGGCAAGATATATATGTTCTGGAAAAAATATCTGAGGCACCAAACGTAACTCAGCCCTTCTCTTGCTCAGACAGGAGAAAGGCTCTCTTTGTCTCTTTGGTCAGCAGCTCCTTAAAAAAGGAAAGCTTTGTCAAGTTGCAGTTCCCTTCTGCTCCTGCGGGAAAGAAAGATGGATGTTAGTAGCAATGATGAATCTCCCAGTATCCGTGTAACTGTGGTGTCCTTGAACTCCAAGGTTTGCCATATGTTGTACAGGACAAAGGAGGTAGAGAATGGCAAGTACCATAATCAGTGTTATGTTCTCGGTGCAATAAGGTCACCTGTGTCTGTGTGTCCTTGTCTGAAGTGATGTAAAACCACAGCTGTAGTTTTGCAGAACTGCTGCGATGTGTAATATTACTGAAGTAAGCACAAAATCTACCAGTAAAAAAAAAATCTACCCTCTACTAAGTAATAATGGAGTTATTCCTATTAATCAATAGATAAATATATGCAATTTGCATATACGTATTGTGTGCACTATATGAAAAGTGAATATACTGGGGATGAGAACCAAGCAACTGCTTATTATGAATCTCTGAGCTTTTCATTTCAATAAATATTTAGTCAAACTCAAAAGTAAAAAAGAGAGAAATGTTAAGGTTACAGTGCATTTCCATTGTCATAGTTTACATTGTGTATGGGTGACCAGAAAGCCCAATGCTGTATTGTTAGGAAACTGGAACCATTGTTGGCGTATGACGGAACTCTAGCCACATAAGGCTTTGAAGCGGTGGGAGAATTCAGTGTATATAGATTTGGCTGTAACAAATCTTCCCTAATGCACATGTCTCTGGCAGTTCACATTTATCCCCTGACACTTAGACTTCAGAGAGACAAGTGCATTTTAGTCAAAACAACCGTACAGAATAACACTCAACAGCTTTCATATAAGGTGGTATTAACGAACCAAAAAAAGTAAGGTGGGTTTCGTCCGTTTTGTGTAATTATAGAAGCCTTCGTGGTTTAAAGTCAGTGTAAAGTAAAAAAAAAAAAAAAAAAAGCCTCTACCCTCAGGTTGTTCCCTGTTCTGCTTTCAGCCGAGAAACATTATGTGCTGATAGAAATCAGGAAACCTCAGGTTCAATCCTCTTTGCTTTTACTGTGTATGCCCAGTGTAATTCAATTACCTTTGTTCTCTTTTATTGTGTAATGAATAATAGCTGCTTCAACAAGTTAATGGACTAGGGCCAGTAAACATGGTGTTTAAGAACTTCACGAGCTGCTGAAGCTTTGAAGGATGATAGATTGTCTGAATTAAAGAAAAGAGCTCTTTTTTTTTTCTTTTTGTTATGCCCCAAGACTTTTCTATTAGGAGTAATGAATAAATTTAGCTATGGCTTCCTCAAGCTGCCAGATTCGCCCTCCGAGGTTCCACAAGTGTGCATTGTGTACACAGATCAGTTCAAATTGTTTTGGAGAACCAAGCTTGCACCCGTGGGAACGTGTCCCTAACAATGGAACAATATGCACAAACCTTAAAAAGCTTTTCTCATTAAAATAACTTTGATATGATTTGTACTTTGTATCACACATTTACAGAAACATCAAGGTGCCAGTGTTCTTTTCTAAATAGCATTACAATTCTATACATATTGTAGGCTTTATTTTCTTTGTTTAATTTTTCACTCATTCATTTAGGATTCATTCAGGAGTTTGCATTGGTTGACACGATGAATGATAACTATTGACTTGCTGGTAAAAGTTATTTTTTATCTTTGTATTTTTTTTCCACCAAAAAAGTATGGAGATGTCTCAGAATCAGTTGTTTGGGTGCTCTGGTTTAGAAGTTCTTATGGAGGTCAGAAATAGAAACTTGAAAGGAAAAGCCATCACAAATTACATATGCTGTGACATGGTTAGAAAGAAGAAAAATAATTGTGATCCCTGATCTCATTTTTCCTTTAAAGCACCCAATGTCTACTGCTAATTACACTATTCAAACTGTATCAATGGCCAAAGATAATGGGAGATGATTTGTCATTCTTCCAAAAAGGAATGTTATTGAAAAATTATAATGGCCACTTCTTCTGCATATTTTAACAAAGAGAATGTAACTTCCAATCTATATGCAAAGAGGGCCCAGGAAATTTTTTCACCTCATTGCAAATTTAGCCGAGCTTGAAACCAGTCGAGCTTCAGTGAAAAAGGGAGTGTCCACACTCAGGAGGCGTAGGATGATTAAAATGGCCGGAGAAATAAAGGAGCAATCACTAATTAAATCATGCTGAACAACTGCTCCCTGTGCAGCTTGCAAACAACAGAACGTCCCCAAAGCGCAGTTGTGAAGCCTCAAAGGTAGCGAGCATAAAACTGACAAGTGAACTAATTATCTCCAAAATTACAACATCTTAATGTTGTCTCTGCTCAATTCACCGCGTAGCACGGCTATGCTCATTACCCACGGCGAGAAGCCATTAAAGCTGCTCTAAAGACCGGCAGCTCTGCGTGGGTTTTTGTTACCTGCCGATGTACAAAAAGGCTTCCCTTTCATTGATGAGTAACATAATAGCAGAGGCGAAGTTAAGCTGAATTTGTATGAGATTACAGAACGTGCTTGGTTATCGAGATAATACTAAAAAACGTGTTGTTTTCTGTACAACCCTGGTCCGGCAGAGGAGTTAGGGAAGCTCTCTCACCGTAAAAGATGGTTAGGTTGTTTTTTTTTGACTTCTCCCTCCTTCCGCCGATGGGGGCAGTGAAAGGTTTGGCGTCTTGTTGCCCTATACCATCCATGCCAGTGTTGGAAAACAATGGGAGCTTTGGACTCTCCAGATTTCGCAAGACTTTCTCAACCTGACCTGTTCCCAGCTCTTGGGAGGAAGAGGTTCACATGGCGCCGGATTGTTGCAATGCCTTGCGTCTGGAAGTGGTGAAGAAAAGGAGCTGCTGTATCACCCATTTATTGCCCATTCCTTTCTTTTCTTTCCCAAAAGACAATTTAATCCCAGTACTCTCTTTCTGTCCTTTCTGACATCCCACAAAATCCAGATCCAAATTCGCAAATTCGCATCTGATAAGTCTGGCTCTGTAATCGTCTGGGTGAAATGAAACTCTTTTAAGCTTACCTTTTCACAAAGATTATAATGCTCAGGTAACAACCCCCCCAACCTGTCCAGGATAAAAGAATGTGTGGTCTGCAGGTTCTTTACACCTTTCAGTGTAAACCTTTAAGCTCTAAGTCTAAATCCTTAAGTGAATATCTAATGGCCATGTGTGGTGGTAAAGAATACGCCCAGATAAGGATACAATAAATACCCCAATGTGTAAAAATGCAGGCATTAATCAAATTTGATCTCTATACGGGCATTGGGTCATTTTATCCTGTTAAAGGATTTTCTGCTGTTTCCATTTTAATACCTTTGCAATGTCACAGTGAATGTAGATTAAACAATAAATGTGTAGTCTGTTGAAAAAAGATACAAATTCTTCTGACTCGTTGAATAACAGAAACTTTCACTCATAATCATTCATCTTAATCAGCAACTCAAGTCCTACGAAAATTCATTTCTGCAATTCATCTATCATTTCTAAATGCTTTTTTGTTTGCTAATAAAAATGGCTGATAAACCGTTGCATCTAGATTAGTATTTGTTAAATCATTTGTATTTATGTTAGAGGGGGTCTTGCTTTGGTAAAGTGAGGCCAGTTCAGGTCATCCCTCCTACAGTTCCAACAGGAGGGCAGCCCGTCTGTTTTACGCAGCAGGGGTTCAGACTGAGGGTTATTCCTGCTTCCGCTCAGTTTCCTGGGGAAGGGAAGGGCCCAGACAGCAGCTCAGGCTCTTAAAAATGACCTAACACTCAAAGCCACAACCTTAAACATAGCCACTGTTTAAAGACGTGACAAGGGAGGCCTAAGGTTTACACGTGGTGCAGAGGTTGACCTTGTACTTTTCACCCTGGGTCTGGATGGCTGGCATGCCAGTGTCATTAAGCCTTCCCAGAATGCAATATTTTTTCCTCAGTATGCTTCCAAGACTGGTTCTTAAGATTTTTAATTACACATTGTGTTTCAAAACAGGGCTCATTAACCAATCTCTCACAGAGGCTTTAAACTGTAAAGACATCTGTGCCCCCGTAATGAGTATCTATTGTGATATATCAACAGTACTAACTCATTCTCTTCAGACTTGATTAAAGCGGTTTGTAGTGCTCTCTTCTTAACAGATAATTTTCAACTCTCTTTGTCTGATGTAACGCTCGGCAAGAATTATCTTAAGTCAGTCTGTTGTGGAAATCTGAAATGTTTATGCCTGTATTTCTGTAAATTGCTTTTCCAGAAGCTAGTACGCACCTTCTATCAGATTTCTCAGAACCGATTCAGTCTGTTTGCCAAGTGAGGATCATAAGCTTGGAAATAAAACAACGCTTCTGCTTTTTGTGATCAGGTTAGTGTACACTTCCGTTTTTATTTTATTTTTCAGATTTATATTTTTAAAATTTCCAAATCAAAAACCATGAATCAAAACACACGCCATGGGTTGTTTGTATTTCTCAGTTTGCCATAGATGTCCAGAAAGAAAGAGCAATTTGTATTGTATTTCCAATCAATGGTTTTGATCCAGTTGACTCATTCCTTTATTTTTATAGATATGAAACTTAATTGGATTGTAAGACAGTTTAAATACTTTCTTGCTTTTTTCTATTGCTTTTTTGTGTGTGTGTGTGTGTGTGTGTGTGTGTGTGTGTGTGTGTGTCTGTGTGTGTGTGTGTGTGTGTGAGTGTGTGTGATTGTGTGTATAAAAACCATTTCCATATGAGAATGCCATGCCACTTCAGTGCCCTCTACTGTCACACAAAGGAATAGTTCCGCAGTTCTTTAATATCCACACCAAATCTGCGTAATGTGCATTTAACTAAATTATCCTTAATTTTCATCACAAACAAATGATTAGAGGAGAAACAATCTCATAAAATGTGCAGTGCATCAGAGTATTTTGGAGCTATTGTTTCAAACAGCTTGATTACCTCAATTAAGTCAATGCATCTGTAAAAGCTCTATATCTGTAATACTTGTGATACTTCTCACGTAAAAGAATATTAAGTCCTTTCCAGATAACTTTTTTTAAGCAGGACTAGCCACAACCGGTGTGAAATACCAACAGCTGATAATAGTGAATGATAAAATATTCAGTTCAATTTAATATTATTAATCATAGTTTATAGTTTTTTTCTGAGGAAATTTGTCAAAGAGCATTACAGAATATATTTACACATAACGATGGAACACGCTACATACACTTGTATATGCTTTGCCTGCAACATTAGACAATTATGTTAAAGTATGTGAAATACATGGACATGTACACATATTAATTCTGTTAAAATTTGAATAATAATTGAATTAAATACTACTGACACTAAAAAGCCGAAAGTCTTTCTTGATATTCCGTTTTGTTGCGTTATTGATATTCTAGGTACTGGTTTTATTACTAGATTTTTAAAATACACGATACAGATGCATAAAAAAAAAACAGTCTGGATATTAAGCATTTTCCCAAATTAATGAAGGGATGGAAGCTTAACTTAATGTAACACAAACGGTCAAGGTTAGTGTGGTCATTCACTGAGAACAGGCACAGAACCAACAGTGCTGCAGTCACACTACCGGCTGTCTGTTTCTCCGGGTCGCCCATCACTGTCAGCGCTGGCTTAGCCTCTCCACCCCCTGGAAGAGAAGGACCTCTGCACCCAGAGTCAGTGGTGCGCAGCCGAGCAGCGACATCAGCCCGGGCATGTGCGCAGACAACCCAGACAAGGCTGATCTCTGCCTCTGGAGGTCGAGCTCCAGCAGCTCACACGGGGGAGACGGATGCCTGCGCATGTGGATTTGAAGAAACACCGACCTTCAGGGGATGCCTGCTTCCACGTATCAAGCATTCTTAAGTCTCTGTCAAACACTCCTTCTCCCAACTCAGCAAGGTTACAGAGCTGGCGCCACAGACTGCCATTTCAAGACATGTCTGGGGGATGTTCTGAAGATTGCTAACAGGAAAACTCATGATAAACTTCACCAAAGGCCTTGAATTCTCAGCTGGGGTCAGATAATTCCTGTTATGTAGGTAACTTGTCGTATTGGGCCAGGACTGCAATACTCTCCTGTTTCTGGTGTCTGCCGGAAGATTCTGAGTAAGCATCTGCTGCAAATCCCCATTTTGGCAGGGAGGCATGAGTCAGATAAATAGAAGAACATTATTAGGGAAGAATATATAAATTAATTTTGCTGAAAAATAATTATTTTGTTATTATAATTTTATAATTCAATGTAAAATTTGTATTACTTACTAATTTAAAACAAAATAAAAATTCCTGTTTTCTGTATAACTGAAATTTTAGGGAGAAAAATTTGACATATATATGTATATATATAATGTGCCGTATTTTTTTTTGTTCCCTTAACACCTGTGCTTTTCTATCTAGAAGGAAAGAGTGTACCTTTCTGGAGCTCACAGCCATGCTTTTGTGCAGATGTGACCAGCTGACCCTGCGATGAGTGTGTGGAGCAGGGAGCAGGTGGCTGAAGGCCGAGCTGAAAATGAGCCGCTGTACCAGCAACAGCCCCCACCCTCCACAATGAATCTGGCGTTGTCACAGCCTTCAGTAGTTACCAATCAAAATCTGTACTGGCCTAGGGGTCATCCTCATCTTCTGTTTTTTATTGGGAAGGAAAGATGAAGAGATGAGCAGTTGGCCAAGAGGAGACTGAAATAATAACGTCGGAGTTTGCTTTTGTTTTTTTTTGTTTTTTTTTTACAAATAATGAAAACCCATGGTACAAATGTTCTGTGTGTACCCAAGCATTCAGCATTAGTCCGTTTCTGCTGAAACAATAAAGATGATCCAGGAGGAATTTTCATTTGTATGAACCATTCCTAGCTTCTGTGTAGTTAAATCTATTGCCCTGAGATAGAAAAGCATTATCTTGGAGTATATCATGTTCATTTCAACAGTGTACGCAGGTATCTCCAAAGTTCCTCACTTTAAAAGTCCTTCACACTTACTGACATATGATTTTTATCTTTACAGATAAATGTAAAAGTTATCAAAAAACACAAAAACATTAAGGGGACATAAATGAATAAAATAGAAACGGTGTGTTTCTGTAACAGGAATAAATAAAAGAGAAGAATAAAAATGCATAACTCTGAAAAAATGCCGGTATGTGTGCTATCTAAATCTTAATTGTGTTAATTGAAATGGAAACAACAGCTTATGAGCACAGAGTGTTAACTGAATGATTTTCTCTTTGCATTTGTGAATCAGTCTGGAGTGAGATCATTGATGACATTGCCTTGAGCGGCCATTCAGCCTTCTGTTTGATTGCCAACTTGGTGACTGGGCGTCGCGCTAGCTGTAAACCACAGAATTATTTTTCTGTCTCTGCAACAGTGAGGACAGCCCTCACAACCGCTTGTTGGCTTATTGGAACGTGTGCGATTAAATATTTGTTGAATTTAATTTCCTTGATTTATTTGAGAGATTCTGTATCTTGTGAAATAACAGGTGCGTAACAACCAACTGTGTTGATGTGTTCCCAGGCTCACTTGGGGTGGGGAAATAAGGGAAGTTATGTACTATATCTATATCTATATCTATAAAATGATATCATTCATTTCTACTTTGTGCAAAAACATATAACTAAAATAGTCAACCTTCTAGGCTTATTGATTTGTGGTAATGCCATTCAATTGTTGTGTAATCTCAACATAAATTTATATTACAGGTATGAATTGACTGGAACAATCATGTCCTTCATGAAAATTGGATATCTTTATATTCTGAACAAATATCTGTTGACGCAACAAACAAACTAAGTGTTAATACACAGAATGATGGAAGGGAATTCCTGAAATGTAACGTAATGTCCATTCTGTGCTTTTGTTGAAAAAAAAAAAAATCAAAAACACAGATGGATACTTAAAGTGTTTGTTCGAAAAACGCTTAGCCAGATAAATGTGACCGAAACCACATGTTCTGGGAACTCTCTGAGTCGGTCCTGGTTGGATTTCACCAAGCCAGTGGACTCTCTGGCTCTGGCAATGAGATGGACGCGCAAACTTGTCATCTTGGATTGTTGCACATTCTGGCCACCCTGCACCTGCTCTCTGCACTCTGCTTTTATGAAACACGTAGTTCAGCCTTTGAATTTAATTGAAATGAAGTGACATCTGGAAGCAATATGAGGAGAGAGACGTGCTATTCAATACATTGGTCCAAAGATAATTTATTGCACACAATGCAACTCAGACATAGCGTGGTCAATATCCATGGATCCCGTTTGTGGATTTTCCATCTATAGCCCATCTGTATATTTGGAAACGTCAAACAGTGATGGGGACTATAACATGACACTTAGTGTGCTTTCTGTCAAAAACAGTTTTATTGTCTTTTTTTTATTATTCCTCATTGTCTACAGTATTAAAAACAATAGAGTATTTAAAAAAACAACAACAACCTTTTTACAGTTGGACTGTACCATTCTAGTAATGAATGAATGAATGAATGAAAGTGGCCATAAAGTTGGACTTCTCATTCTCATAACTTCCCCCCATCTTTCACAATGAACTGAATTTAGATTTCCAGTTTCAATTAAATCATTTTGGCTATTGGATGATAAAACGACTGATGTTGATAATGAGGGCAGTTTAATCTGAAATGCATTAGATTTCCTGTGCAGTGAAAGGGTATTCAGAATGTCATTTCCCTCTTTACTATGACATCAGACATAACTTAACACCACATAATTACCCTATTTAAAAAACCTTACTCAGAATATCCCCACATTTTATCTTTAAAGCATTTTGTACAGTTATACGATTGTCAACAGGAACTTTTGTCCAATGTTTTGTATTTTAGTTAATAGAATATTTAAATGTTTTTAATTGATAGAATGACCAGCAGCTTCACTTTAAATTCCTGAAGAAATAGAAATCATATCTATAACTCCATGGCTGTTCCAAGGGGTTTTCCCACCACAGGTAGTTAGTTTACTGATGTTTTCAGCTTGGTCAGTTAGTTACACGTGTACATATGTGTTGTGGCTTATGAGATTGAACCTATTTGTGTCAGTTAACAATGCTGGTAACTAGTCTAATGTAAATTTGCTTTAACCTTTTTCATTAGAAATTAGGATACAAGTTAATCATTTCCTTCTGATGCAATTTAAAAAGAGTAATGAAGGGTTATGATACGGTGCGCGTATGTATAGTTATACCCTGCTATTGTGCCTTAAATAACGGCCGCTCATATTAATGCCAATAACACACGCTTTTGTTCACCACAGATTCCAGCACGAGACTGCGAGGATGACCTGGAAAGGACACATTCCAAGATGATCACTCCTCCCCTGCGGGATCACTCCTCCTCTGCGGGATCACTCCTCCTCTGCGGGATCACTCCTCCTCTGCGGGATCACTTCTCCCCTGCGTCCGCTAACCACACACAGAAATTACCCCCATTACCTCATTATCATACCCTTCAGCCTTTTCAAGAAAGGAATTATTTACCACCATTAAACCCGTCGTAACATCGCAGGAGAATGAGGGCGGGAACCTTTGATTGGTTAATGACTTTAATGAAGTATCGCTAATTGTTTGAAATTAGAATATCAGCTAATTATTGCAATAAAGCATCTTTTGCATCTTTTATCAGATGGACGCGTTGTGTTTGTATTTTGTTGTGTGCGTTCTTTGTGTGCCCCAAGGTACGTATTTAAAGTGCTCTAAAGGAGATCGGGAGAAGTAACACCTAAGGTGATTAAAAACTGAAGGTTTGAAAAGTTACGTTGTTGTGGGTGCAGGACAAATTATTATGTGTTTAGGAAACAAAGAAAATAAAATAAGGTTCTAACCCTATCTTAACTGAAACGTATGTGGTGGTGGTGGTGGTGCCCTCTTAATGCTACCAGCCTGCCTATGTCCGGGAAGCCCCTGCCAACTTAACTCACCCCAGCCCAGGAGACCCTCTGCCAAGGGTGCACAGCTGCAGTGCTCTCCAGGTCATAATCAACTAATGACACAAGCTGGATTAAAACATGCAAGTCATTACTGTACGATGCTAAGATAAGAGCATTACGAAACTGTAGCCCCACACACATGCGAAAAGACAAACGGTGATGGGCTCTCAACGGCACAAATCTCCAAATTAGCATTACGTGACTATAACTCATATCAGGGAAAATAATTCATAAGGCCATAAATAAATAATTGTGAGGGGCTGAAACAATTCAACTTTGATGTATAACACTGAGGAATATTTGAACACATCTTGGTGACTGATCATTGTTTGCATTTGAGTGGTTGGCAAACAGTAGGCAGTGCTGAGGGGGGGATGAAGTTAAAGATGTCAGATGGATTTGCAGGGTTGTCTGAGAGTCAGGCCACACAGCTCTGGGGAGCACTGTAATCACATCAGCCTTGTCTGAGTGTTGCCTGTCACTGCCTGCTTCAGAAATGCACACGAGAACTCTCCTCTGAAACCTCAGGCTCCTGAGGAAAGGGAAATGCTGCTTCTCATAGGGGAAAAAAAACATGCTCTCTCCTTCTCTTTTAATTTACCAGTCGGTCCATGTCCCTTTATGTTCTGAGCGGTTCTTACATAGCTTGTGGTCGTGCAACAGATTACCTCACCTTGGTAGTCATAAATACAGCATTGTAAGGCAATATTAGTTATTGACCATTGATTAAACAATGTTTATGAAATACCGTTTCAAGAAACGGGACAAATCGGTGTCATCCAACCACTTTGTGGCAAGCTGAGGGGCCACGCCCACAGCAATGACCTCATTGAGCGTAGTTTTGCTGATTTTACCACACTCAGGTCCTTGCAGTCAAAAACATTTAAAAAGTGTGCCAGCAGAGAAGGTTAGTTGGACTGAAAACTCTACAGTATGTGGCTGTGTATATGTTTTTGTTTTGTTGTTTATAGATTTGCACTAACCTGAGCTGGAAATGAAAGCCGGAAGACTGTCAGCTTTGTTGGTGAACTGGGAAAGTGCTCGGTGAGGTCATGACACTTATCGGGGAATCTTGAATCAGATGCATGCATCGTCAAATTGCAGCTGAATGTTAAACGAATTGATATTAAAAATAATAAATGGCTTTATCTCCAGCTACCCTCAGTGAGATTATGGCTGGGCTCTTTGTGTGCTAACTTGCACACATCCAGAGCTATACATCCCCTTATCACAAAAGGCCTACAAGCACATTAGGAAATTTGAGTCAGCTGAGATTCAAAATGGGTAATATGTAGACTTTGTTAAAAGTTCAGACACATACAATAGATGATGGGGACAGAAAAGGGTTGATAGAAGGGTTGATTTCTTTATGTGGAGTGAATTAATAATTTATTGTACAGTTAATAACTAATCATGAAAGTATCTATACATTTACCTGTGGGGACTAGGGAGGGAAAAACAGTGTAGCGTGAGAATAGTTTTTATTCATTTATTTATTTATTTGGTTATCATCTAAAAGAATTACCAGCTGTTGCTGACAACATGCTTTTGAACTTTTTGAGGCATACCACCTCTCTGCACACATGAGACTTATTTCTGGACCCAGTCGTTGGATGGTGTCTCCAAACCAAAAAAACATTTGGGGAAGAATGTCGTTGCATTGGAAAAACAGCTGCCCAAACATAAAAGTGTCAGTTCACTATTTATTAGAGTTCCTTGAATAAGAAATTCAAGAAGTACAACTGTTGCAGCTGTGACATCAAAATGTCACAGCCATGGTCTTCTTCAGACTGCAACGTTGGATTCTTGGGTTTCTGTTTCCTTAGCGGAAGCCAGCCTCCATCACTCTCTGAAACTCAGTCTAACATAACGGCACCCTTGGTAACCGTGGGGAAGGCATAGCATAAAGAACCAGGATACCAAAACCAGATCTATTGACGAAAACTGTGTGCTTCATTTGCAACTGAATTTATAGGTAGCTATACCCACCTTTAACGTATAATATTACATATATAATATATAAAATGTCTCATGTTGTTGACGAAGCAGCTGTATAAAGCATGTCAATATCATAAGTTTCCAATATTAATAGTGCATATTGTGTGTATATATATATACACACAGATAGATTTTTTTGATATTTAGTTATATTCCCAAAGACAGATTTAACACTGCTGTGCCAGTAGTTTTTTAGAAGCGAGTGACATGTTGTCAGCGTGGTAATCACTCTGGAGTATTTTCAAGTGTCAGAGGGCCCTGATGACATAATCCAGTCAAGCCCCTCTCTGCACATTTGTTGTTATCCCTCACAACAATATCAGGTTAAGAAAGTTGTGTCACTTTGTGCTATGTCTCTTGGAAAATCTCTCTTGGAGATGAGGATGATGATTTTATTGTATTTTAAAAATCCCTACAATTAATTTTAAGCCATAACAGTCAATCTGTCTGTCTCCTCAAGGCATAACCCCAAACACTGTGGCATTTAAATCCAGGTCACATTAAATTTATTTGAAATCTTATTAACTAGATAAAAGCTTTAAGGGTGCATTGTAAATAAAATGTCTTTTGAAGCTTAATGTATCTGAATTTATTACTGATGAGCATGTTCACATCCATTGCCTGATAGTTCTCTAAAAGAACTGCAGTGTAGGGAATTTGTCAGCCCTGACTTATAAAACTCAACTCTATCAATTTACTTAATGTACTTTTTGAGTCAAGCCTACTAGTACAAGCAGGGCATTTCCCATTGATCTAGAAAGTGTTTCAAAGCACCAGAATGATATATTCCTGTCTAAACTAAGACAATTTATCCCTGGCCTTGCAGGCGGCCGTTTTTGTGGGATTTTGCGTTTTTTTTTTCGGATTAAAAATTTGATTTAAAAAAATCACACTGGTGTTTTCACTTGGAAAGATGCAAACACTGTCGCCTGTGAGGTGCACGTAGTTGCCGTGACATCCACGGCCTGCGCTCACAGCTCAACAGTCTTTCTTTAATGGGACATTCTGAGCTCATGCATTCCAGTTCCTGGACTCTCGTTCTCCTTAATAAAATTTTGAAAATAAACATATATCTAGGTGCAAAGAGTGCCACCAAAATGACATGGTCGAAATAAAAGTTTACTTTTCACTGAAAGTCATATCTAAATAACAATAAAGACACAGGGAATTTTTGATTTTGTTTTCTAGAAGTAGTCAAAAGTGCTAGTTATGTTCAAGACACTCCCACAGAAAGATTTAGAGAGGTCCACAGAACACTGATCTGAGTAGTACAGAATATGGCTCCCAACAAAGTGATAAGCTGTAGGTTCTCATCAAGGTCCCATACAATTTGAGTGTCAGAACAAATATTACCTGTGGTGCACATAAAGTATATACTAATGCAAAATAAACTTCTTTAGGTAACACTATCTAGATGTATCACATAAACAAACAATTAGACCAAAAATACAGAGAGATAGTGCATTTAGTGTAGATAGTGTAGATAGTGTTTTCGGTTCATTGTCAAACTGGACAGACAAAATGAATGCTTGATTACTTGATTTAGGCTTGATTACGCATTGGCTTGTAGGTCTTAATCTGTTGCATCAGCTCTGCTTCATCTCATGGTCACTCTCAAGTATACAGATACTGCATACAGTATACAGATACGTGTACAGATACACGCCACAGTGAAATTTATTTAACAATGTTAATCTCATATAGAAAATACTACTGTATCAAAACTGAATTTAAAGAAGTTTCAGAAAACGTAACCAAAATGAATACCATATAAAATTGTGTGTATAACAAGATTAGGAGAATTGACTACATTTCTAAAACTATGTT
>JAOYSI010030549.1:0-57114 GCA_025775065.1 Hiodon alosoides
GCAAATTTACACTGTTATACAAGCTGTGCACTCACTACTTCACATTGTAGCAAAGTGTCATTTCTTCAGTGTTGTCAAATGAAAAGATATACTCAAATATTTACAAAAATGTGGGGATGTACTCATTTTTGTGAGATACTTTATGTAGAGGGAAAGTTCCATTTGTTTGGTGTTCCTCCAATGTTAACTCCCAGTTAAGCACATGTGCCCTGGGGAAATAACCAAACTGCCTCCACAATAAGAACCTCATGTGATAATGGCCTAGCAAGGTGGTGGTAGTGTCATGGTTTGAGGATGCTTTGTTGCACCAGGGCCTGGATGCATTGAAGGAACCATGAATTCTGCTCTGTCAGAGAGTTGATCTGGAGAACTTGAGGCCATCCGTCCATGAAGCACTGATGGGTCGTGCAGCAAAACAATGATCCAAAACTCCCAAGTTTACATCAGTGGTTGAGGAACAGGAAATTTAAACGAGTAACAAATTTTGGACTGGCCAGGTGAAAGCCCTAAAACCCAGTCAATTGCTGCCTGCCAAAAAATTGCTTTTTGTGACATGGGCTATTTTTTCATCTCTCCACAACTTTTTCATTTAGTTTCTAATCACATTATCTAGGATTGTGGCTGGTAGCTCACAGCACTACTATCAAAGGTTAGCTAGCTGGACTTGGATAAATCAATACATTTACCAGGCATGGATAGTGTATAGTGGCGACCAGTTTGTTTAATTAGTAATTCGTTATTTTGTTCTTAGCAAAGACAGCAGCAGTGGTTACCGTTTCGTTATCTACGTCATATGTTTTGATTGCTTTGAAACATAGCTCCTACCTTATATGAGCATTAAGCATCGGCTTCTCCAGCTGCTCTTTGTGCAGCAGTGGTTCTTGAGCTCTTTGAATGACAATGCTCATGTTTTCTGTGCATTCATGCATTGTTTATATGTGGTAGTTAAAATATGTTTTAACATGTTTCAAGTATGAATTTGGTCAGTACTTAGTAGTTTGGGATTTTCGTAACTTTGAAGTAGCTCATCAGAGACCCCTGTTTTAGTTTCTGCACAAAAAACAACAAATGTCTGAGTTGAAGTTGTTCTGCATGGGGTAGTGGGTCAAAATTAATCCACGGTGCTGTAACAGACTTATAACTACAAGGATGCATTTGTTTGTAGTTATTGCTGCTAATGGTGGCATTTTTCTGCTTTGCTTTGGGTGTTATAAAGGTGGCATTTTTCACATGGTGGCATAGGGTGTTGTATAACTAATAAAGTGTCAACATACACTGAGGGTCCCTTTTGTCTCCTTAGGTTTGGGTTGAAGATTTCATAACATTAAATGTCAAAGATTCATTAAATTAGAAACAAGGCAAATAATTAATCTGGCCATATTGTCATCCTCCAGGTGAATATAGTAGTGGAGAAGATCCCTCATGGAGGGATGGTGGCGGAAGATGAGGATGAGTGGGAGGACGCTAGCGACGGAGAGGAGGAGGGCGATGAATTGGATGTAGTAGTGGAAGGGGAGGATGACTCGGAGGAGGAAAAGGTCACGAAGGAGGCCTTGCACACAGAGAAGACCAAGCCCCTGTCTCCACCCCCACTCATCTCCCCTGTCAGCCCCAGGGAGCAGCGCATCCCCCGGCCTAAAGTGCAGATTATATCCCCTCAAGAGCCCCTGAACTCCCTGGAACCCACCAAGCCCCTCAGCCCCTTCTCACCCCTTGATGGATACCAGCCTGTGACAGACTGGGGAGAAGAGATGGAGATGCAGTCCCCACGCAGCAGTCTTGGTGAGAGCCCCCTCAAGCCCAACAGCACTGTGTTTGAGGGGAGCCCTGGAGCCCTGAAACCAGGCAGCCCTGCTCTTATGGAGGCCCCCAACACAGAGCCAGACAATCAGCCTGAAGGTAAGGAAGATGCCAGAGAACCTCTGTGACTGGGGAGTTGGTCATGGGTAACTTTATAGACCAGGGTAAAGTGATTTGGCTGAACATTGCAAAGAACTGCTTAAGGGAGCACTTGGTGGTGTAGTACATCTAAGCTTGCTTTATAATGTGTACCTCTGTTTAGTGCTAAAAATAATCATGGTAGGAGATCCACCCCTATTGCCTTGGTACATTTTTAAATGTATCTATTTAGTTGAGTGTTTCTGCTTTGGGGAGTTCCGTATTGTTCCTCTATTCATCCTCCAGTCACAGAGTCCGGGGCCCAGCCAGAGGACGTGACTTCCCTGGAGCCCCAGGCCCAGATAGCTGTTGACCAGCCCAGCTACTTCTCAGAGGGGGAGAGGGAGTCTTCTGCCCCTGCAGTGCAAGGTTTTCAGTCCCTTCTAACATTTTGTTTTATTTATATGTGGGACCCTTACTATTATCATTCAGAGAAGTCAACTAAACCCAGTTCCAACTCTTCATTGTCTCAGTAGAACCAAAACCAGAGTCTTAAGATTTGATTGTTGCTGGCCCATGGCAGAGCATCTCCTCGCAAAGTGAATTAAGCAGCTGCACTCCCACACTCAGTCAGATCCGGCCTTCTGTCTTTCCACCCAGCTGAGGTCGTGACGGATGCTCCTGTCCAGGACCCGGATGAGTGCCAGCCCTCAACTGGCGCCTTGATGGTGACGGAAGCTCCAGAGCAGCAGTCTTCAGGTGCGATCCTGATCACCAGCTTCGAAACGGTGACTTTCCGTAAGAACTCCCTAACTCTGGCTGAGCTCTAACCCCCCCACCCTCCCTGTTTATTCTGTCTCTGCCTCCCATCTCGGCCTGTGGGCTGCGGCGTCCACCCTGTTTATTCTGTCTCTGCCGCCCGTCTCGGCCTGTGGGCAGCGCTGCTCTCCCTCACTGCTCTGCAGGGCCTTCTGATGCCATTCTATCACCATTGCACTGCATTCCTGATCATCTGGAGAAGACTTGTCAAAATCATGACTGAGCCCTCCCTCCTGCCCCACTGGACTGAACACACTAACCCAAGATTGGCTGGCTTTCTGAACTTCACTGGTGTTAATCCCCCGTGTCCCTACACCTGAGGCTTCTTAACGGTCCTCACTGTTTCAGTGAGATTCAGGTCTTCTCATTCTCATCTCCTGCCTTTTTTTTTTTTTTTTTTGTCTTTTGGGAAATTCTTCATCTGCTGCCCTACTTCCCAGTGCATGTGATTCTAAAAACCTGCTTGAGTGTGATGGAATGACGCCTTGCATTTTCATTTTCGAACAGTTTGTCTAGAATGCATTTTGCTTAGTGGATGTCGCAAGCAATGGAGATGTGTGTCTGTTTGATCTCTGTTCTGCTTTTTAACATTTTGTGAGACTGACAACCCTCCCGCAAACACAAAGATACTGACCAAACTCTTGACGCCATGTTGACAAGACTAATTTTGTATGTCTTGTATCAACTTGGCATGCATGATTCATTAGGGAAGGCGTCTGCTAAGGACTCGTCTGTTGTTGCTTCATTTTATAATTTTTCAATCCAGACCCACGATGACTTTTATTCGGTTGCACTGGAGTCCAGTTGGATTATGACCAATTTGTCACTACTTGTACCAAATATTGTCTTGACATGATAGTTCTGTTCAATCATATTTTACTACTTAACCATACTTTGCATTTGTAAAAGGAGCACCAGTGTTATACCAATGTTGTCAAGATCAACCGGGACCACAGAAAATGAAATAATCACTTCGGGGCATCTCTTTACTCTCTAATTGGAAGGATAATGGCTTATATGTTACGTATAAATGTCACACAACATCTTAGTGTAACTGTGTGTAACATCAATAGGACTTTAAACACAAAGGTAATTCTCTGTGGGGGGGAATGATGCCTTGTTACTGATGATGGATTGTTTTTATATGCAGGCACAGGGTTAGAACCTCAAAAAGTTCAACCGTGTTTGTGGGGAGTGTCCTTGCTCGTACAGGGGGCCTCCATTATAAAGAGCACTGCTGCTCTGACAAACGCGCTCCACCATTCTGAGCATGCACATCCATTATTAATGGTCCTGGTTAAGGGGGGCTGACAACTGCTGAAAATGGAACATTTAACCCACCTATGAGAGATTTTTACTCTAGTCCTTGGCAACTCTTTAGAGGCTTTCTGGTGAGAGGTAGAGAGAACTTGCTGTAGTGAGGAGAGGCTATTAAAGGCCTACTGAATTTGTTATGCTAAAGAATATTAGAGCGCAAGCTAAGCTAATTCAGTTACAGTGAATGTCTAAATGGCAAAATATACAAACATCAAATTAATTTGAGGCCCCATTTTTACTAAATGTTTTAATTTTTAAATTTTTTTTTTTTTTTTTTTTAAATCAATCCATCTATTGATGACTGGAAATATACACTAAGACTATGGAAGCCAGAGTATGACCATCCCCATTAAGATTTAATAAAAACAGTTGTTCATCTCACCATAGTTGCATTGGTGCTTTTGAGCTTCCATACTTACTTTTAGTTGTTCTACTTTAGGGTGGAATTACTATTTAATTTTTTTCCCCACATTCATTTTAATATTGTTTTTGATGGGTTTGGGTTCACAAATCTTGCTGTGTTTCAAATGTTTAGCACAGGAAAATAGTCAGACAGTCATAGTTGTCTTTCAAGTGGTTACGTAATAAAGACATGAAAAATGAAAGTGACTTTTTGACTGCAGTGTGAAAAGCGTTTTATAGGCTGCATTCCTGGCCTCCCATACCTCATAACCCAATGAACCCTAAAGTTACCGGCTTGAAGATGTTTGGTGGTGTCTACGTGTCGCCCACAGTCTAGAGCAGTGGTGCTCAGTCCTGGTTCTAGGACGACCCTGCATTTGAAGTAAAATGAAACTCCTTTGCGCGTTTATATATTTTTATTTGTACCTTGAAAAAGGGTAAAAAATTCATTTCGTTTTTGGGAATAATTAGCACTCCCATCTACCCCAGAGTTTGGGACACGCAAAAACTACTTTCCCCTTTTAGCCCAGATGAACAGTTAAGTTACACCCAGTTGTCATGTGAAGCTTATAGTAACACAAACCTGTTGTTTATTGTAATTCTGTTCTTAAAAACTCGTAACTTATCCTTTTGTCCCAAACACAAAGCAATGTCTTTTTTCAGCTCTTTAGGTCTATCACCTGGGTACATGGTAATATAATTGAATATGAAGGTAGTCGGGTTTGCTTCCAGATAACGGTGCAGCATATTGTGTACTCTTTTTAAATAGCAGAAAACGGCCTGAACACTAAGCATCAGCCATATTAACAAACACTTACCGCTCCGAATGCAATTAGTTATGCATTTGTTTGACATGGATGAGGGAAGGCGGTTGAATCATTTAAGGGCTTGATTAGTGTTTGAGCTTTTATGAGGAAATTGCCTGTAACCGCTCAGACAAATGACAGTGTTGACGTAATGCAAACCTTTATACTGTGATTTTGGTGGGATGCTGAGTATGTGTTATTGCATTAATTATTCAGAAAATGTCCCATCTTCTCTAATTTGTTCACGTGAGTGGAACTATCACTATGACCTGATTCCATTTGTGGGACAATTATAGTGTTATTGGACTCTGTAGCTCCCCACTTAGAACCAGCCTGTGTCTTGGTTTTCCGGTCTTACTGGAACTTGCATTCTGATTAGGAGGATAGTCAGTTATTAGAACCTGCCTCTGTGCTGTGTCCTCTAAAATAATTGATTTTAGTCATGTGCATTTCTTGTGAACACCATCTCATGTGACCACCCCTTTAACAAAATTTTGAAGACCTATAAATGAGGGATCTGCTCTGTGTTTACTAGAACTAATGGTGGAGAATACCTTGGCTTCTGTCTCTAGTAGCCATTGTGACTGTATGTTGAGGGGAGTATGGCTTTGTGAGTAGTTTGCTAACTCCACGAGATGGAACCAAAGATTATAATTGCTTAGACATAACTACCATGTAATAAGACTACACACACCAATCAGGTACATCCTTGATGTCTCAATTTGATATTTTAGCTCTTAGATATTTTTTCTTTGGATATTTTAGATATTTTCAAGCATGGATCTAGAGTGCATGTTTCACCCGGGTATGACCTTCGCTGATGCACTGCACAGTCTGACTGCAACAAATAAGTTGTGTGCAGATAAATGACCTCCCGTGTTCTTTATTGGCAGGCTGAATACCGGGTGGAGTAGAAGGAACATCACTGTTAGTGCTTCACAATTGACGAGGAGACCGAGGGAAATGGAAGAGAGAAGCAAGGCTGTGTCTCGATTGGGGGAAAAACTTCGCACATCCAGTGCATTTAGGACTGGGGCTTAGCCATTTTCATAACTCAGCTTTGTATTAAAAGACAAGCGATGATACCCAAATAAAGGGAATAGATTCTGGAAATAATCAGTGCTCCAGGAAAGCAAAGCTAGGTTCATGGCCAGGAGGGTGTGAGGTCTGTGTGTTCAGGAGTCAGGGCCGTTCTGTGATAGGTGGGGACACAAGTCAACCAGACTGGGTCTTGCTTCCGTTTGGGGTTATTCTGTTTTTTGTTTTTTTGCGGTGTGGGGGGAGGAGGGGGTGGGTGTGTGTTTTGTTGGGTCTCTTCTGATAAAGTGAAGTTTGCAGTGTACCGAGCCTTGGAGGTATTGAGACAAATTTGTTTTGTTTTTTTGTTTTTTTTTTAAAGCTAGATGGAGAGGAAAAAATCTTTCATTTTGTACTTGGGGGAGAGAAAGCAGGAGGGGATTTTTTTTCCCCTTAGAGGGTGACAAGTTATGTTTAGCTCCAACTACAAGAGAGGAATTAAGTCTTCATCCCAACTGCACCCACTGGCTTAAACATAAACCTAGGAACTGTGTGCGGCCCTTACTCAATCAGGCCTGTGCGTCCTCTTCCCCCCCCCTCTGTCTGTCTCCAGCTGCTGCTTGGCATTGATGGGTCACAGACAGCCATTCTGAAATGGCGACTTCCAACATGGAACTGCAGTGAATTGGCCAGTAAGAGTCACGTTAAGCACAGATGTTTTAAGAGCCTTATCTTTTACTGTTCAATAGAAACGCACTGCAAAGTTGGTGAACAGAGGCAACCTCGGGTGTATTTCTTTTTCCTAAACCGTAAATTAAGATGAATTGTTCCAGGTAATTGTCTTCAATACAATTATGTATGCAGACAAAAGTTGTAAGTTTAATGCAATTGTTTTATTCTTAAAAATGTATTAATCATGAGCTTGAGTAAATTAAATATGATTTGTATAGTTTAAAAAGTCCAACTTACATTCCAGTGTTTTGTGTGGATGTTAAAAAGAATTTTTTTTTTTTAAAGACGTCCTCATGAACTGCAGTTCAATTTTAAGATTATGTTTGTTTTCTCCAAGTTCTGAGAACGGTAAAAAAAAAAAAAAAAAGATTTCTCATTGTATCAGTACTAAATACTCAATTTCTGTATCCCAACTGTCTTCCTGTTTGAAATATAAAGCAGCCTTCTGAATAATAACTTGGGTTCAGTTTTGTTTGAATTGTAGCTGATTTTGATCCGCATCCAAGCATATCTGTCGAGTTTTGGGCTTTGCCCTAATTTTTACCCATTAATGGGTACTGCCTTGCTGAAGCTTGGACAGATTAGTCTCCCTGTGGCCTAAAATAATTCATATTAGAGAAACGCTATTTAGGGGAGATCCAATGCCCTGTGCAGGCAGAATATGGGGGAAACGAACTCTGGTCCGACATAACATAACACGGTATAAACATTATTAACATCGAGAAATGTTTTATGTATTCCCTGCGGTATAAATTGAGCGAAGGGTACCTAGCCAAATGTATCATGAACCTCATTAGTATTGCTGCACACAAAGTCGGTAGACGTGTTTTAGTAATTTCCCTTCATGCATTTTCAGATTTCGTTGGCATCATGTGGTGGCAAAGTATGAGTTCATCACTTATGTTTTGTGAGGACCGTTCAGACCAAACGAGGTATCACTGGGCGAACTGTTGACGTCGGTCACACGCTTCAAAGCAACGGTTGTTGAGACAGTAGAAAGTCTTAAGCACAATTCTGGACTTACTAATAATTGCTGGGTCAAACTTTCCCTATATATACATATAAGATACATCGGTGGCCATTTATAAGGATAAAAGCCGTGGAATGGAGGAATGTTAGCGGGTACGCTGAGCTGTCTTCGCTATTTTGTGCACAAATAAGATTATATTGACAACATTCTCGGGTGTCCCCTGGTTTTCCCGGTACACGTTAGATCCCATGATACCAACTGAGCAACGTTTGAACGCCACATAGTATCTGAACATTTTTGCTGACGGGGGGTGTCACTTCATGGCCAGTTTACCCTTCGTCACTTGAATACTTTCACAGCAGGATGATGCGCAATGTCACAAAGCATGTCATGTTTAAGAATGGTTCCCGGAATTTGAAATTGATTTCCGTTTAGTCCATTGGATTGAGCCGTCCTAAGACCTCAATCCAATGAAGCCTCATTGGGTTAAGGTGGTACGGACTGTTCGCAGCATGAATGTACGAAGGTCCTATCTATGGCAACAGCAGAATCCTATTACATCATCCCTGTGGAAGGTTTCCGACGCGTCATAGAATCCATGTCCCGAATAATTCAGCAATATAGGCATCCTACCAAGCACACGATCGTTGTACCTAACAATCAGGCTGATGAGTGTAAGGTCTGAGTAGTCTTAGACGCATTCAATTTTTATACAAATGCAGTGAATTCAAGTTCAAGTGTTCAGTGAGGGCACATTAACTGTACAGTACACGTTCCTAAAAGTCAATAGAATCGCCGGTCTCCAATATGCGCCGGGTCTCTTGGCAAATATCAATTTAAATATTTCGAGTTTTAAAAAAGTTATAAAAAATTGCTTAATGCAATGGTGACATCTGATATGAATAGGGTACATCGTTTTTGAATAGTTATTGTGATATATATCCCTTTGAGACTTTGCACATGCTCACATTTTTATTATAATAGCACTAATTATGAATTGGTTTCATTTTCCATTTCTTGATGTGGTTCAATTTTGACATTTATTTTAAATATTTTTCTTGTGGACGGGGGTTTGCTTTGCGTATGTTTATTGGTGGGCTTTATCGGGTTTACGCTTCGTATCCGACATGCAGGCTAATGTAAAAAGAAAGAATGGATTTAATAAAATCTGTGTAAAAGAAGAAAAAAACTTCAATAACCGTCTGAAAAGCTATACTGGACTATAGCAAAAAATAGTCATGATCTCGCCAGTTCACTTATTTGCTTTGACAAGGGCGTAACTTAGTAGGCTACTTGCAATCCAATCAACGTGAGAATTTGGCTGCGGCTCCTCCCTTTTAAGAGCGCTATAAACAAAAAGCATGTTTCTTTTCTTGCCGGTGTACGGCAGTAATAGCTTATTCAACACAGCCGTCGTGCAGCAACGCGAGTAAAGAAAGCGTCTACCAACAAGCTGAACACGGACCCTGTATCCTGCAGACAGAGATCTCGGGTTCTTGGGGGACACTGAGCAATATACCATGAAAGGAAACAGCAAAGATTCAAAAAGAAAACAAAACGGGGGCACGGATAGGAGGCCGAGTTATCCGGGGGAACAGTGGGTCAAACAGGCCAATGCGACCACTAAGATATGGGTAAAAGTCGTGATGGCGATTGCATACTTCCTCTGCGTGTCCGTTGCCGCTTTCATTTTGGTCATTTACTACGTGGTCTTCTGGGCTCCAGGATCTAATCTGACCAACAGCAACAGCTCCACAATTTACAATACGACGTGTCCCCCGTAGCTGTTACGACTATGGAATATACGCAGGGTATTCACAGTGAATGTATATTGCACTGCGCAAAACACGTCAGTTTGCCCCGTGATGGGTCGTCTGGATGGGGACGTAAGTCTAACCGATAGATGATCGAGACGGAGAAGGGATGAATCATTTTCAACCTTTTCAATACTTTTTTAAAAGTATTACACAGGCAATAATTATTTGAGAATTCGGGACACATCCGAAGAATGAATATCTTTAACAACGAATTCCCAGTATTTCATAACTTCCTTCTGCCCTCTTCAGTTTAGTGCAAATTACCGTATCAAGAGTTAGAGCCTACAACTAGCCAATTTTTTTGTAGCCGAGTAATATTTGATCAATTGCTTCCATGGTTAAGGTGCGGTGACTCTGCTGGTAAATAAACATTTTTTAAAAGTTTGCTTGAGGAGACGTTTTCTTTTTTATCTTTAAAGACGATCTACCACTTTCAGCATGAACAGAACTTCTACCCCAGATCTGGGATACCTACCCGAATACAAAGAAAATTTCTCAAGTTTATGCTCACTTTCAAATTTCTTATCAACTTATCGACTTGACCAACCAAGTTTTACGATAATCCGGGTAATATTACCAATTTACCATAAACCTAATATTAAAAGCCCATGTCTTTGACAAACCAAGGTTATTCAACCGCGTTAAATAATAGCCTATCGCTTCAGTGCTAAGTAATAACTCAAGACAAGTAAGAATTCTAGATGTTGCAGAGTGACTCGGAGCAAATAGCAAAGAATATTGGGGATGAAATCAATTTAAACTAAAAAGGGTACATTAAATGTTTACGGACAAGGCTTTTTATTAACTTGGTAAGTATGTTCAAATAAGGTTGAGTTCTGAAATGCAAGTATAACGTGTTTTACACGTAGATCTAAAACCTACTATCGCCATATTATGGAAAGGGCTGAGAAATAATTCATAACAAAATACATTCTGTTGTCATGTTCATGTTGTCTATCATCGACTTTAATTTACAGAAGAAAAACGATATGTGTTGTATGATATAATTTTAACACGAACAATAGCCGCAGGATACTCAATTTTGCAACCGGTTAAACAGAGGGAACAAGGTCATTGGGAGGACGTTGTCTCCTATACCGCGATGTCAGTTTCGGTGTCAGGCGGAAGAAAGCACAGTTCGCGGTACTACGTTAAATTATTTTTTCAGTGTATTAAAATTATACAAAGACTATGTTGCGGTTAACGTGTAATACATGCTGTATATACTGTGTTCTCTAGAAGCGATTAAACTATTGAGGTCAGTTAATTTTTATCACAACCAAACTGACTGATTTCCTATTATGCCAAACACTTCTGTATTGTGCTTTTTAAATCATATATCCTGTAACTGGTGATTCGTCGTTATTTCATTACGTTGTAAATTGTATAATTTTGATAAGGATTGAGAGCTGTCTGTATTATGGTCGAAAATAGATTAAAAACATTTTTTTCTAAAACTGCTTTACTTAAAGGTACATATTTAGCGAAAATCTAAAACTATTGGGATTTTGACAATTTATATATAGTATTAGAATAGCTGTTTGCATTCTATTTATATTTGAAGACGTGTAGTCGTTGATTCCAGACTTGGTAACATTGAAAGTGTTCATCAACGCTGTATTTGGTTACTGGGAAAACTCCAGCGTAACTTTATAAATTATTTGTGTATAGCCTATATTAAAATGTTTTTGTTACAATTATTTATTTTGTAAACTACTACTATGTAGTAGTTATTTGGCTTAACTTACTAACTTAAGAATTATTATTTAAATATTATAAAACGATCGTAACAACAACGGTAAAACGAACAGTAGTTATTTACTAAGTTGAGTAAATCTATAACAATAATATAAGTTATAAATGTACTTTAGTAATGTTATACGATTTGAAAATATTTTGAAAGCAATGATTTTAAGTATTTTCGACGGAGAATGGAAAGAGCTTGCGACTGATGTTTCCTAATGTACTTAGTTTAATTCCGTGGCATGCTAGCGACTCCTTGGCTTCCAGTTTTGAGTAAGTAGATGCTACAACATTGATAAATATATTTAATAAATTTTTTAACCCCACAAAAAAAAAAAAAAAAAAAAAAAAAACGCATGAAGATCATTCTTGGGCTCCGGTAATATTTTAACTTTTTTTTTCTAAAATAAATGAATTTTCTGAATATTTACTAACATGTACTTTACTTTACATGTAAAGTACATGTTAGTACATATTCAGAAAATGATACCTTCAAGAAAATTACACCTTCAAGAAAACATATTTTCCAACCTCAGGCAGTAAAGCCCTTTTGTTATTGTCCATTTTCACCTGACATGGACACGATTTATCTCCAACCCTGTAAGATACAATATGGAAGTCTGAATATGATAAAAGATACTTGTTATAAAATCAACATTTACCTAATGCTATGCTCATGTGTCCCTCAAACCAAAAAACAAATATAAATTGTATGTGAAATCTCACAATTTTGCTGAAAATTTTTTTTGACAAAAATCAAATCTTGGGGTTTTCCTTAACATTTTGAGACTGAGCTCAGCAAATATTAAATTAATATTTATTTATTCTTGCCATTTTATTTAACCAAAATTGTCATGTCATGGGGTTGAGACTAGGGTGACAAGGTTGAAGAGATGCATCAGCTTCTATATAAATTTGTTTAGTTTACTATCAAAATCCCTCCAATATTTACCTCAAAACATAGCATTTCATGGTATGCAACCATGTAATAAGGACATTAGATATGTTTATAATAATCCTGGTTTTATTAACCAAACTGCAGTAAATATCGAAAAACACAGAAAAAAACATCAATCATTAGGGTAATTAATAACATTCAACAAGTTATCAGAAAAGTTCAACCTGTCATCTTACTGAGAAGATTCTTATACTTAACAGGTCAATAGAATCATAAAAACTATATGAAAAGGTTCCAAGGGAATGTAGAATGCGAGAAACAGCTGTAACTACAGCACTAGTGTCAGCATGTGTGTGGCCTGAAAGTAGTCCAGCACTGGATTGAGGTGTTTCCATATAGCAGAATGGCCTTCAAGCCTAGAGGGGAAGATTGTGAAACATATAGCCTGCTGTTGGCCTACATACAGTACCCCGGTATATGGAGTGGCCTGCTGGTATGAGGCATCAAAGTGGACAGCTTGGATCTGCAATGTGTATTTGCAGACATAGTCCACATGGATCAAGGCCTCATCCATGGCCATGTTTTTCTTGAGCTCGTTACAGTAGGTAAATTGTTGTTTAATGTTGAACAGGGGATCAGGTGATTAATGTTAAATGTGATCACTTGCCTGTTTCTGTACCATGCAGTAGAAAATAGTTGAATGATCTCACTTCCTGTTAATGATAGCACTTAAGGGTGGACTGATCATTTTTATTGTCGGAGATTGGTGAGCATGACGGGTGTTGACTGAAGAACACAGCTAAATTGTTTGATTTTAATCAATAACCATGCATTTTTTGGATAAAACTTTCTCAGAAGAACAACAAAACAACCCAAATATATGTTTATATTAATGGCAAAAGTTGAATTATGGTTTAATAATGGCTAGTTATGAATTATAGGCACATTTTATCATTAATATCCCAAGTAAATATCTTGTGAAATGCCAGGGGGAAATTTATAATAAAGTAAAAATTAATGCAATATTTATTTCAATTATTACACTGGACATTTCAATTTATATAAAAAGCTTGTATATATATATATATATATATATATTTATAAAAAAGTCAGAGGGACTGAAATATCCAAGAATTCCCTATAACGTCACCTAAGCCTGTGTTAAACACAGACCCTCTATTGATTCCTCTATGGGAAAACTGGGATTTTTTTTCTTAAACTGACCTTTTACGGATGTGGTGGCAGGTTTCATACTAACGTGGACCAGTGCAATGGGACCAGTGGCGACCAGTGGCGAATGTAGAAAACATTCCAAATAGCATTGTTTATTCAAATCGGTGGCGTTTTTTGTAATAAATTAATAATAATAACAGTGACAATGATACTAATTATAATAATAATTACGATGTTTTCTGACGTTTTGTGGGTTTTCCACGCTACCTGAACTGGAGACTGAATTAAATTACGGTTAACTGTAATGACGATTAACTGTTTCACCACACAGTGGTGTTCAAAAGAAATAGCCAGTTCGTGAAGGCACATGGCACAGCCTCCGCAAATTAGCAAATCTTCTTTTTTTTATATACAATCTTTATAAATATATAGGTAGCCTCCAGCAAATAATATCCATAACCTAGTATGAAACCATGACCAAGAGTGATTCTGGGATACTGTGTACTGTAAATGCATATATAACAAGACATTAAATGAAATCAAGATCAAATATAAACATTTTCTAGAAATGAGATCAACCTCAAATGTTATATCAGAAACCCAACTCCAAAGAGTGATGTTGTGTGATAAAGTACTTTTTATCTCTTTATATTCCATTAAATTGTCTTGCAAAATCCATTAAATTGGTTTTATGTTGGGAAATATTTGTATGACAAATAAAAACAGAAATATGTTGCTTTTATAAGTATTCAACCCCCAAACATTAATAATTGGTAGGGTCCTCGTTCACTGCAGTAGCAGTAGTGTTTTTGGGTAAGTATGCTTTGCACACAATGTCGCAGTGATTTTGGCCCACTCTTCCTGGCAGATTTACTCCAGGTTATTCAGGTTGATTGGATGACGCTTGTGTACAATCATTTTCATAGTGCCACAGATCCTCAATGGGTTTGAGTTCAAGGCTTTGACTGAAAAATTACCAGACATTCACCTTTTTGTTCTTGAGCCATTCCAGTGTTGTTTTGGCAGTGTGCTTTGGATCATTGTCATGCTGAAAGGTGAATTTTCTGCTCAGTTTCAGTTTTTAAGCTTAATTAAGCAGGTTCTCTTGTGGTGTTTCCGTGTATTTTGCTTTATCCATTCTTCCTTTAGTTTAAATGCAATGTCCAGTCCCAGCTGAGAAGCATCCCCACAACATGATGCTGCCACCTCCATACTTCACTGTATTTCACTCTTTTGTGTTTTGCCAAAAAGCTCATCTAACCACAAAATCTTTTCCCACATTGCAGCTGGTTCACTATCATACTTTCTGGCACACATTCCAGACATGCTTTCAGATGGTATGTTTTGAGTAAAGGCTTTCTTGCCACCCTCCCATACAGCCCTGTGTTATGCAGAGCTTTCGATATAGTTGACTGGTGTACAATTACTAATCAGTGAGCCACTGAACCCCGTAGCTCCTACAAAGTGATTGTTGGCCTCTCTGTGGCAAGTCACCTTCTTGTCGGACCGCAGAGTTTTTATTGATGGACTGTTCTTGGTAGTGCGATACAGCTTCCACTTGCACTGGGGTGTCCATAAGGGCTGCAACGATTAGTCGACATAATCGACGACGTGGATTATAAAAATTCGTCGACACGTAGTTCCAGAGATCTTCTTAAGTGGAGAGATAGCAATCTTAGCACTTTTCCCCTTCCCCCATTTCTGGCTTTCATTTGTAACTACAATCCAACTGCTTCTGTTGTCTGCATGACTGTAAGGATACTCATGAAGAAGTATGAATGATGGAGCAGCGGAGCGAAAGACCGAAACTTTCAGCAGTATGGGAGCATTTCAGCTAAAAAAAACCAACGAAACATGTTCGGTGCAAACACTGCAAAGCAGAGTTTACATTTCACGGTAGCACTACGGTGATGCATGAGCATCTTAAACGCAAGCACCCTGGAGCTGTGATGTCTACTCCGGCTGGATACGTTTTATCGGCCGTTTCGTGCTTTAGCCAACTGGCTATAATGTTAGTATCGTAATGTTTGTTAGTTTACCTGTCGGAAAACAAGGTCTCGTGGATCGTGCTGGCTAAGAGAATGCTATTTCAGTTGTGTTAGCTCACGCGTTAAGTGCAATAGTAAATCAGTGAATTATAGGAGTAGCCTACCCTGTCTCGTCTTCTTCCCTATTTTTTCCCCTCGCGTTCATTCTGAATAGCAAACCTCCACTTTACGAAAGCTAATTAACCTGTTTGTTGGAATATATCAGTTGTAAGATAATTAATTAGTTAAATACTAAATACTATAATATTAGCATAGCCAGTACCCTATCTGTGATAAACTATGATACATAAACTTCAACTTGTTAATTAATGCAGGTTTTTCTTTTCTTTCTGTTTTAGTAGTACTAAGCAAGGGCGTGTGGATGAGTTTCTGAAGAGAGGCTCACGCACCCCTCAATTTGAGTTACATATTTGCACATTATCTTTTCATTTTGTGGCAACCCCGTGGCTTACGGACGGCAGATGCGGCAGAAGCCGCTCCCCCCTCAAGCTCGGGGGCAGGTTCTTGAGGGGCGGTACGTTCCCGCCCCAGCAATCACCGGCACTGCTGAAACGCATCGGCTGATTGGGGAGGGAAAGAACAAAAGCTGGCAGACACAAGGAGAAGAGGTCGGCACTAGGGAAGCTACAGGTGAGCGCAAAGCGAAAGTAGCGAATGCCGATCGGGAGAAACGTGTGCTCTGTCTTTACAGCTCCGGCCAGGAAACGGGGGGGGGGGAGAGTGAGTCCCGAGTACCCGAACGAGGAGGACGAGACTCCTACGACTAATTGCCACGATTTTATGCCCCGATCCGGGAGGAATTTCCGTTGTTCTTCTTTGCTTTTTGCCCCGATCCGGGAGGACTTAATTTAGTATTTTTCCGTGGCTTCATACCCCAAATCGGGAAGACTTTTGTTGCGTTTTACGGCACGAGGGTGCCGAATAAAGAAGCGGACTCGAATTACGAGTGGACTCGTTCATTTCCAGTGTGCATTCCTCTCTCTGCCCCGTGGTTGTCACAATTTAGAAGACTTCTTGCACTTTAATGTGTATTATTTAATTAATAAATTTTATTTTATTGCATTTATTGCATATGCATTCACATGTATTAATGTTACAAATATATTTGATTAAGCTATCGAGCTTAACTTTCATATTCATATGTTTCATGGGTCATTATTTTAATTTGCTATGGGAACTTATGTTATGTTAAGGCAGAGACTGGACAACTAGGTGACATTCACTGGTGTGCAGGTTAGGTAAAACATGCACTGGAGCCCCGCCCACAGGAAGCAGAGACGTAGGACGCGACAAAAAATAACTAATTGTCAACTAATCGTTGACTAATCGAAAAAATAATCAACAGATTAGTGGACGACCCTGTCATTAGTTGCAGCCCTAGTGTCCATGCACTTAGATATTATTATTATTATTTTTTTACTATTTCCTAATCTATGCATTTGTGATACATTTTTTCTAAATTCTGTAGACAGTGATAAGGTAATTGTATCCTCTTTAGGGTAGTTTATTTTCCGATGTCACCTTGAAATATTTTTTTAGTTTCAATGTTTTAAAATAAATGATCAAACAGAATGTAATTTCAATGTAACTACAATCTTAACTACAAAGACTTTCCGGGTCTCCCCTCGTCGGTGGAAGATGGGGCCGGCGAGCTTGGTAGGGGGCCAGGCGGTGAGGTGGGTGCGGGCGAAGGCATGTACCCGACACACGTCGCAGGTCTGGCAGAGATGCACCGCGTCCCGGTGGTACTGGCCCCAGTAGAATCGTTCACGGAGCCACCGCAGGGTCTTGGCTACCCCAAAGTGGCCCGTGCCTGGCCGGCCATGCACCACATGAAGCACGTTGGCTCACAGTGCCTGGGGGACCACCAGCTGTCACCTCAACTCACCGCTCGCCGGAATGTGCCCCCCCTTGTGCAGGACCCCTTCGTGGACTTCCAGGGTGTCCCACGCCGCACTAAGGCGGGGGTGAGGGGTGAGTATGGCGCGGTCCGGTCGACGCCCTTCCTTCACCCACTGCAGGACAGGTCCGATCTCCGGGTCTTCGGCCTGCAGGCGGGCCAGCTCCGTGGCTATGACCTCGGTGACCTCGGTGCATCTCCAGACCGGGTGCCATTGGCCGACTCTTGGGGGGCTGCTTTCGTCGCCTCCTCTGGTGTCGCTGCTTTCCATCCCCGTTACAGTTGGAAAGCTAGTAACGCAAGTATCTCGCCAATCAATAAACCCAGTAAGCTAAATGTCCACACCAGCCCAGGGAATGTTGGTGTCAGTTGCAGGTGATGGCTTTCCAGTTATTTTCAACTGTAATTGGTAAATTAATCAATCATAAAGGATTAGCAAATCAGGGGCTAACGACCACTCACCTGTGCTGATATAAAGAGTGGCCATGAAATGAAAAAGGCATTATGCAATGCATTATTATAAAATAAAATATGGCAACATTATGAAAAAGATTTCGTAAGAAGCAGCACTTATTCTTGAATAATTTCAAAATAAATTTTTTTAACCAGTTTATTTAATGATAAATGATAATTTTATTATGAAATATTTTATTTATTTATTTAATTTTGAGTTCTTTGGTCCTCCATACCATTGCAATTCGTGAAGTTTGTGGTGCTAGCACCAAAAAACAGGACTAGCTCAACGCAAACCCTGATACAAAAAGACATGACTAGTTTTTTACAATTTATACCATAGAGGTCGCTGGTGTATAAGTAGCTTATTTTTCTACGCAAGCCCTCACAACGGACACTATGTGGACAAAAGTATTGGGAAGTTTTTGTTAATGCCAGAGGTGGTTTGGAACTCTGCAGTTATTGAGCCAGCAGAGCGTGGGGACTTTTACGCACTATGCTCCGCAGCACTCGGTGACCCTGCTCTGTAACTTTACGTGGTCTGCCAGTTTGTGGCTGAGTTGCTGTGGTTCCTAAACACTTCCACTTTGCAATAATACCCCTTACAGTTGATCGTGGAATATTTAGGAGTGAAGAAATTTCACAAACTGACTTTTTGCACTGACTTTTTTACACTCGAATTCAGTGAGCTCTTTAGAATGACCCATTCTTTCACAAATGTTTTTAAAGGCAGACTGCATGGCTTGGTGCTTGATTTTATACACCTGTGGCAATGGGACTGAATGAAACACCTGAATTCAATGATTAAGAGGTGTGGCCGAATACTTTTGTCCATATAGTGTATATCACTAAATGTGCTAAATCATACACACTCACTCACTCACTCTTCTCCAGCATCTTTTAATTTGGTCTGCGTCTCACAAATGTTCTTTTTTGTGATCCGAACATCTTAAACTTAGATTTGTCTGTCCATAACACTTTTTTCCAATCTTCCTCAGTCCTGTGTTCTTTTTCCCATCTTAATCTTTTCTTTTTATTGGCCTCATATCTGAGATATGGCTTTTCCTTTGCATATCTGCCTAGAAGGCCAGCATCCTGGGTTCCACATAGGATCCAGTTTACAACAGTGTACCACAGGGAGAATTTATTATGCTTTATTTTTTTCATTCTCAGAGGAGTTACCAGATCTAGAGTTCTAAGTACCAATAATAATGAATTTATTGGAATACGTGTGCTTTGTGTTGTACAAACACTTACTTAGCAAAGTGTCAATCTCGTTCGTATGCCACAATGTATATGTACAATTTAATTTCATGGTTCTATAGAAACATTTAAGTTTATCGTGTATGTATTTACCCAAACAAGAATATTAATACTGTGTGATTACTAGTAATGTGTGTGATTGTTACTCTGTAGTTGTTACGAGATTACTTGAGTGATTACCAGATTTTCCCCCCATAGGACACTACAAGAATGTAATATTGGAATACTAATGATTGAATACATTTTTAAATTAAATAAAATGTGTACCGTAAAAAGTATCAAGATCATACGTTTGATCTGTTTCGCTGGAATTTAAGTCTTAAATTAAGCATTATTTGTGCAACCGGCCCTAATGTCCTGCTAGTGGCTGCATGTGAGCCCAGGAGAGCTTGGTTTGTATCTCTGATAAAACTCAGGATCGTCTGGGAGTTGCCCAATCACCAGGACTTTCTCAGTCAGGAGCAGGGCACTCTGTGGCATCAACACCCAGCCTGCTTACTGCTGTGGATTTGAAGTTGGGGCTATCCCACTGGCTGATCAACGCCTTACAAAATGCTAAGGCAGCCTCCATTCCTGAACAGTGTGACTACAAAGAGGGTGTGTTTCAACACTGGTGTGTAGCGAAGGGATTGGACCCCATCTCTTGTCAGATTGCGATTATTCAATGGTTTCTGCAGGATATGTTAGATTAATGTAAGACACCTTTCAAAGTGTACTCGGTAGCTATATTCACCAGTGGAGGCTGAACGTGCTTCAGGCTCTATGCTTCCATTTGAACCCATGAACTCCACAGAGCTGAGACTACTTTCTCTTAAGAAGGCCTTTTTAATTGTCTGTTGGCAGCCTGCATGCTTTTTGCCCGTTATAAGGCTTTCGGTCAGAGACATCTGCAATGCAGTGCTCTAGGTGACACCTAACACGTTTACTAGGTTTTATCACTTAAACATTCTGGACTCACAGCCTCCTATTTTCGGGTCAAGAGTGCTGGAGGCAGGCTCTGCTCTATAGATTTGTTGGCACTCAGCTTGTGATGAGCCACATTGGTGTCTTAGCGACAGATTGAGTATACTAACCCATTGATGATGGTTGATATTTTATATTTAAAATTATTTATTTATATTAGAACCCTAGTTCCCTGAAATGAGAACATAAACCATCACTCTTCAGGGTCACTGCAGGGTAGAAAAAGAGGCGGATCTAAAATAGCCATAGCAGGGCTCTCGCATTATTTGGCATACTGCTCAGAATTCTGGGATTAAGAAACTATTTATTTCGCAATTTTGTTTGGTATTGGTACGAGCTGTAAATATATGAAATGTCACATCAATCAGGCCAATAGTTCCTAAGAAGAAGACTTTAAAGTGGTTTTCAAATTTTTTTAATATACTGATATTTGCCTGTCATTCAGCTGTTTTTGACATAGCAACTTCACCTTTGGAATTTAATATCAAGCTGGTCTATAGATAATATTGGGAAGTTTGCAAGTAAAGTGGATCAAATGTAATGCAATTAGCCTTTTCTTTTAACTGATATATAATGAAATTTGATTGGCCTGTCTTTCACCCATCTTTTGACACTGCAACTCCACAGCAAGATTTATTGATGTTTTAATTTTGGGGAAAGTTACCTCACTAAAAGCAGCATTTCAAAGTTGTATTATGAGCAGAGGGGTCTCTTGACGTTGGTCTGATTTCACCAGCTCAAATGGGTACAGAGATTTCATGCTTACAAATCTAAATTTCAAATGTATGCTATGGCGCCACCATGGGGTCAATCGGCGACATATTCACAAATTTACCGGAACCTCTATAACACATAAAAAGTTACTGCTGGAAAGAAGGACAACATTATAAGGTATGTATGCGTATATTTCCTAACCGAAAAGTACCGTCAAAATGCATTGCAAGTCAATGATTGTTGCTCCTCTATTTGAAAATTAATCAGCAGTTAGTAAAGTGCCCTTCCTTTGGATTACTGGTTGCTATGGAACCAGAGTGAATCCAGTTTCCCGGATGTTGCCATCCCAATCCCAACATGGCGACGAGAAAATATGGCTTGTTAGTCAATGACAGAGTAACGTTAGATACAGAATAACCGAGAAAATAGTTTAGCAAATAATTTCTTCGGTTGGGCCAGAGCAGACACAAAAAGAAAGTTTCCAGGTATGACATCAATACTTTATACAACGCTATTGCTTTTCGATAAATACATTTTACACGGCTTGCTTGTATACAACATTGTGTGGTTACTGCGTTTAGCTAATTCTTCATAAGTTACCCAATTAACCAGTCGAGCTATCATTATTCATTATCTGGAAGTCAGCGATAATTATCATCTGGTGAGAATTTTTGTGCCGCGATTTGGTTCGCTTACCAATAGTAGACTAACTAGTTAAGTACTAGCAACCAACCACAAAAATGAAAGGGAAAACCACGTATCAAGAAATGAAACGAAACGTGAATCGATCAGATCTTTATTTAGAGTAACGGTTTAGCTTCTGTCATTGCAATTGTTTTGGTTTCTAGTGGTTATGTATGTATTGATAAACCGTTTGATCATGATTGTTTGCTGTTTCTTTGATAGTGATAGTTTGCCATTATCTCCCCAGTTACTAACGTGCTATGGTACGAGATGGTGTGGTTTTTTTTTGGACCGCATCTGTTAATTACAAATATTCATTTAAATGGTCTTCGATCTAATTTGGCTAACTGTTATGTAGATTGTCAGTTTTCGTCTTTTTAGATTTAAACTTTAAATTAGCTAAAATATATTTACTCCAGGGCTTGGGCAAAATTTGGATATTTGTCTCCAGAATGCATCACCGATTGATGCACCTCAATAACCCTCTTTCAAACAGTTTAATCTCAAAACTAATTACAAACAATTTGTTTAGATCCCCGTACTTAAGCCTAATTTACTTGGTTTTTAGCCTACAATCTTTCAAGTGTAAGGTGGAACATTATGTGCATTTATTACTGGAATGTTTGGCCCAAAGGTTTTATTGACCAGTCCTTATTTGCCCCTTAAATTGCAGTATTCTGTATACTGCATAGTTCAAATGTTTCTCACTCACTCACACAAGTGCTAAAGGTGGGGGGTTGGTGAATTAAAGCTTCACTGTAGACTCCCTACTTCCAAAGCGGCTTTTCATAGGGCTCATTAAGTTGTACTGCTGGTTGCCTGCTGTGTTGAAGGGAGAAATTCAATTAAATTGCTGGGTTCTGTGACTCACTGCTCTCGTTATTGTAACTGGTAGAGAACATTTAGCTACTCAACCCCCCCCTCTGTTGCCCCATTCTGTTTTAGGCTGGCGGTGGTGTTCCAGTGTTCTTGCGTTCACTGGTGGGTAGCAAACACTGCTGATAGTTAAATCCTGCTATTTGATGTTATCCACATTCTCACCGTGTCAGACACGAAAGTGATGAAGACGGCACAAGGGTTACAGAAATGTGAATTTATTTATAGAAATGTATTTAAAAGTGCAGTTACTCCCATTGTGGCTGTCTCCGGTCAGCCATACCAGGGAACACTTATTTAAATTTTTCCACCAGGTGTGCGGTGTTATAGTTTGACTCATTGAAGTTCGAATTCGGTCCAAACACTTGTCGTCTGCAGCTCTGTGCCAGCTGTGCGAATTTTCGACAGTCCGCTAGCTAGCTATACGTTTATACATGCCCTGACATTCTGTGGCAGTTCCTATAGTTGACTAAAAAAACTTGGGATTGAATTGGTAAATGTAACTTTTAATTTTCTATAGTGAAGGGAGATTTAACAGAAATTTAAGTAAGATGTATTATATTAATTATAAAAAAATTTAAACCCAATTAAAAATTAATTAAATCGCGTTAAATGGAAAGTGGGCTTAACTGTTAATACCTCGTTAACTATTACATTGATTTTCATTGGGACCGCTCCTGTTTTTGCCTCACCAGATACTGCTAATATTAGCAGTAGCAGCATCTCACCCTCAGGTACAAAACACAGATGAGCAGACATTCGCATGACCATCATTTTGTTTTTGTTGAGATTTTTTGGTTTAAAATAGAGATCAATAAAGTAATGATGTAATCGATACAATCTTTATTTGAAGAGCCTGAAACTCCATTCACTTTAGCCACAAAGGGGGAAATGAGCAAGGAGAAATTGGATGAATTTCATTGGTGACAAGATTTGTGGTGAAGGGATTACATTATTTTGCTACAGTTGAGTCGCCTTCGTTTAGGTATGCAAAATGTGTTCTTAATTAGATTCTCAGTTTTTCACAGCAGTATCAATGGACTTAAGCCTTGTGTCTCAGGTGTAGCATTATAAGTGTACATTTTCTCTGCAGGGAGATGACCAAGGCCCTAAATCCCAAATACAACCCACCCTCCAGGGATAGTCAGTACAATCACTTGATACCAGCCAATTCTATGTTGATTCTACAACATAGAAAAATAAAAAATGAAATCAGATCTAGAAAAGGTCAGCAAAATAGCAGTTACCAGCAGTTGCTGGACAAGCATTTGCCAGGCACATTACATTGTTAGAGTTACAGCATATTATATTACTATGGGAAAGATGAATCAGAAAGTCCTTAAAACTCTCTTTGACACTGTTACTGCTTCCAATAGCTGTCTGTTACATATTTTGTTATTTTTTGTGTTATATTTACTTTAAAAGTTTGGGTTGTAATTGTTTTTGTTGATCATTCCTTATAAAAAAGTGTAGTATTTATTTTTGTAAATGAAGGGGAACTGTCACAATTGGCAGTTTTCTGGTTATAGCATAAATGTGGCAAGAATAAAAGGTAGGCAAATTTTTGTTCTTGAAGTATTTGCTCTTTTTTTCTCTCCAAACAATTATTGCAATCGGAACCAAGATTTGATAAGAACCGGAATCGGAATTGGAATTGATAAAATCCGCAAATTACATGAGCTGGATTAAACCTCCGAATGCAGCTCCTAGGGCTCTGTATGTGCTCAAGTGAGCATATTTATCTATGGCACCACACAGCTAGTTTGAATCATGCATTATTTGTGGAAACAATATCGATGTCGTTAAATATTACAGGGTTCAACTGATGTTGAGGTCAAGTTCTTGGCAAATGTGTTGAATTTAAGCTTCTGTTTATTTATTTATTTCTGGAGCAATTATCGCTATATCCCACACAAAAACCAAGTCCTGCTTTCACTTGACTGTGCAGGAGTGGTCTCAAGGTCAGATGAAAGATTAGTGTTACCATAAAAACTTTTCTTCTTGCTATGGAACTTTTTCGCTTGCTTAACACTTCCGAACCAGTGGAGTTAAATAAAGAGGAGTGCTTCATGGGGTTAATGGTTAGGAACCATATTACATGTATAATTGTTTAGAATAGAGCTTGAACAATGTATCGGTTTTACAGTATCGTCCAAAATTAGAATATGTTTGTATTGATATTTGTGTATATAGCTCAAGAAAAGCTCTTATAATTTAGCCTAATTATACTTGTCTAAGGGCTAGTGAATGGAAAAAAGTTTCAGGCACATTATATTTTACATTTGTGTATAGTTCACTAAAAATGTGTGTATTGTATGTTTTTATTTAATAAGGGAACTAAAACACTCAGCTAAAACAAGCCTTCTTATTTACACAATTTCTGTGTTTTCCTACTTGGTACTACTGTTATACAAACTTGTTTGAGGGCTTAAATTGAAGACACTTCTACCGTCAATAATGTATAGTTAAATTGCTAAGTTAACATTGACATTTTTAAAAGATAACAATAAAAAATTCTGTCTATTACACAGTCTTATACAGTATAATACTTGGTATTACAATCTTTTAAAAGATTTAGACTAGGATAAAAGATTAACTAGAATAAAATATCTGTAATATAACAGGACTGTTTCATAATAAATGTTTAAAATGTATTGGTTAAACAATAAGATGTAAAACTTGAATCCTTTTTAAATGCTGAATGTAAATTAATTATTATCTATTTGTGTGGGTGTTTGTGTTGTAGGTAGGTGTAAAGTAGGCCTCTGAGTATAAAGCAGTGTTCCCTAGTATTTGCAGTAGTGAGCCATAGAGAAAAATAATGCAGCTAGGGGAGGTGCCATATTATATCATTAATATTGACACAGCTAAGTGTTTGGTACAAGGCAACTTTTACATCAGCTTTACATTATTGGATATTAAGACATTTTCTAAAAAACTAGAGTGGTAAAAAAAATACCTTTTTATTGCTTAAACTTAGAATATAATTACGCCATAGTGGTTGGATAGTTCTTGTAAACTTTACTTATGTTGTTAGATGGCTAACTGTTTTGGTTTCTTCTTAAAACAAACATTTCTAAGATGTAAAAAAAAGTCTGTAAGATTTGACCTAGTCGTAGTATTGCCCCCTCAGGTTTTTCACAACGTAGTTTTGCTGTTCTGGTGTGTGTGCGTGCTTACAACTGCATGTGCGTGTGTGTTGTGTTTTGTGTGATACATCACGGCTCAGCCTGCCAGAGTGGTTTGGAATGAGTATGGGAGTGAGGGAAAGGTGGGGTCTGTGCTTCTGTTGATACAGTGGGTAGAGTTTGTTGATCTTTCTTCCTCATTCTTTTGCTCCATCTCACACTCTCCCCTTCCCACAGCCTCTGCTGCTGATAAGCGCTCCAGGCCCAAGTGAGGGGGTGAGGGGCGTTGGACAGGGTGCGCACCCTGTGTTGGGCACTCTTGACATTCCTGTCATGCTTGAGCACCCTGTGTCCCAGCCTCCCCCCCCCATGACCCCTCAGTATCTATTGCTCCAAGTTATTTACAGGCCCAGCTCTGTCACAGCTGGGTGGGAGCGGTGTGTCCATGGCTTTATTCATTTTAAAATTTATTTAACCTTTATTTAGCCAGGTTTGCGAATTGAGAACTAATTCTCATTTACAATGATATACTGTCCAAGAGGCAGTACCATTACAGCAAATATAGAACAGCAGTAGAAAAAAACAACAAGACAGCTGAACAAACTTGTTTGTTGGTGTGGGCAGTTATTATATTATTCAATACTTTCAAGGTTGCTGAAATACACCCATCTCCAGAGCCAGACTGCATATCTGAAATAATATCATTAGTGTCTAAAAATGTTTATTTACAATGTTTCCCATAACTTTAGAGAGACATGGCAAAACTGAAATTGGCCTGTAGCTACTGGGGTCAGAAAAAGGGGATTTCCCTGTTGTGTTAGGGAAAAGTAAACTTAATAAAAGGAGGGTGCTTTTCAGAACATTCACTTTGTAGGCACGCTATAAAACAACGATCAACTTTTGGCAATGGACAGCAGGCTGATATTTTGCAGGGGTGTTAGTGAAACATCGAGGAGAGTTGCCTTTGCAAACAAGGACATCATGACATATCGACTAGGGTCTGTTTTAATTTTGGAGGGATTTAATGAATCCAGCTGCTCTGAAATGGCCTCAATAGGTTTACTCACGTTACAATTTTTAGTAGTCTAGTAAAACTAATTCAGAGTTAATGTAGGGAGCAAGAAATTGGCTGAATGTAGTTAAGGGGCTGCTCTGTGCTCTCCCACCGACACAGATAGTGTGATCTTTGCTCCTCGCAGGGGATTCATGCACAGTGGCTGTTGCCTTCACGGTTGGCCAGAGACTCGCTCTTTATCGGCAGTTGCCCATTCCACGTCCAGGAGTGCATCTGAAAATGACAATACTAGGAGTCGTAGCCAGTTGCCAGGTCACTGATTTGTGTTTTATGTGCAGAGTTCAATCAATGTCTGCCCTCACCCCATAGGAAAGCAAGATAAGGAGTGTAGGTTTTTTTTGGAGAATAATGGGCTTACTTTTTACTCAGTTCCTAGGCTTGTAATAAAGCTGAGGTGTTAGATCACAGGGTAAATGTGGGGAGGTGGAAATAAAGCCAGTCTAGATTCGCGCAGATCTTCTCTTCCAAGCGTCTCTGAGGACATGGCGAGTTCCCGTTCCCGCTCCCCCTCTTGGGGTGTCAGTGCTTCAGTTGGGTGTCCTGGGCTCTGTTCTCTGTGCTGCCCTTGCTCTCCCCCTGAGCTGGGTGGTGTCTGAAACAGGAGGTTTCAATTAGCTCCACCCTCGCCTACATAAACCCCCTCCTGTGGAGAGATGGAAAGCCGAGCTGGGTTGCGAAAGTGAAGTGAAGTAAAGAGACGGGGGAGACCAGGGAGTTGCAAAGGGCTTAGATCTCTGGTGGGTCTTGAGCCTGGTTGTTGTTCATTCCTAAAGTAAAGTGTCCCCAAGGTTGTTGCAGTAAAATAGAAAACCCCAGCTGTGTAAACGGGGTGTAGTTGAAGGGCCGGATGCAAGAAAAATATACACGCAAGACTAACCAATACTGATACTGACGATTGAAAAGTATCCTGAAGGCCGAAGAGGAGGCGGGGCTTTATCTTTACAGCTGATCCACCCATCCAATCCAGTCTTTAAAAAAACTAGCACTGTTTTTTTTACCAGTCTGAGGAGTTTTGGCCCTTGTGTTCATCATCAGGCTATGTGGCACTGCCAAAACAAGTGGTTGAGCTGCAGCTCCTGATGCTGCCTTTCTAATATGCCCCCAGTTTTAATCTCATTTTGAATTGTTCGCTTTGGCTCCATCCTGTATCTGTTAGAATTAGAGGTGCACTGATTGACCGGCCATGTATTGGTATCAGTCATTCGTCGGCCAATAGAAATATTTAGCCCAAAATATATGTGTGAAAGTTAACTGCTTTTCTCTGGTGTGTATACATCGGACATTATACACAATATACATTGGACGAGAGCTCATACTGTGAAATGTAAGCGGTGTGGGAGTTTTGAAGGTACAGGGTTACCTTAATGAAGCCCACATCCTAAGGATCACACCGGCATTGACATGCGGTCATGAATGCCGCTTGCCGTCAGTATAAGCACAAATTTCCTCCCTACGGCAGTATGGACAGTGAGCATTTAAGAGCTGCCTTTCGTGGGCCAGAAGATAAACACTTGGTTGCAATAAAACTTAAATGCGTGTCGTCTTATGTAAAAAAAAAAAAAGTCAAATGCTCACAGAAAAGTTCCAGGATTGATATGGTAATTAACTATAGTTTTACTTTAAATTCTAGTTTAGTCTGTTTTAATTTTGTGAGTTTGTTCGAATTTGCCGTAGATCACCGTTTCAGTCGTACATGGAAACGTTTATAGGTAAATTGGCTTACTATGGATTTTTTGCTGCATTATGAATGTGTGTTTAATGTCGTTTACAAAATGCTACTTTTTTCAACACTTATTGTAACCCATTTTTTGATTGTTCTACGATAAAGTAGGTAATTACTTAATATTAAAATTATTATAAACGTTTTATTCATAGATTTATGTTCGCAGTTGGCACAAATATAGAGCAGCCTGAAGTGACCTTCAAGAGAAATTTTATAAGATATAAAAATATATGCTACTCTATGGAACTGGTAGATAAACCAGTTAAATCAACATATGGGTAGAATCCATCTATAACGAGTGATCATTACCGTCATTTGTTATTACCAGTATACCTTACAATCAAAGATTTTACCGTCCTGTATCTTAGAATAGCTTGCTCTGGCGTAGTCCTGTATCTGTTAGAATAACGGCCTTTGGCACCGTCCTGTATCTGTAGGAATAGCTTTCTCTAGCACAGTCCTGTATTTTTTTAGAATAGCTTGCGTTGGCACAGTCCTGTATCTGTAAGAATACCTTGCTCTGGCACCACCTCGTACAGGTTTCTTCCTTTCACCTCCCCACACCCTCCTTCTCCCTGTTTCAGAGAGGTCTGGTTTTCATTTATAGGGGATGAACACAGCTATGCTCTCTCCTGTACTCAACAATTCACTGACAGGGAAAAATGATTGCTTTCTACACAAAGGATCACAGACTGCAGACGGAATATATATATTCAAGAAAAACATAGTTTAAACTGTCCAGTCTCTGTCTAGCGCCTGAAATAACAGGATAGGCATTTTAATATGCAGCAATCTAAAAGATTGTTGAGAACAATTGGCAAATTGACAACTTCTGCAAGGTGTAGTTTTTCATTAGGTAAATTTGGTAGCTATGTTTTCACATACCTACCTCAGGTTGCACTTTCCTTTATAGCTTGTTACTACCATGTAATCTGTCTTATTGCAAGTGTCAGAACCTTTACCACTTTACCCAAAACAGAACTGGAACTGTAAAAAGGAGACATGTGACTGAAGTTTATTTTGGAGGGCTTGTTCTGGTCACCTACCCTAAAGAGAAACCCAAATCAATATTCATGGTTCATAATATGTGACCATAATATAATGTGACAATAATATGTGCTTTTTTGCCTCTGCGTCTGTGTGAGAACGTTGGGACTTCGGTCAAGAGCGACAGTCATACGTGTCCCAGTGGGTGGTAGCTTTCCAGCCAAAGATGGACATATCAGTGTCCCTGCTATGACCTCACACTCCCCCAGCATGTCATAGGACTGGATGCCCTTTTGATTGGATCATGACACGCATTCCAGTCCAGCGCAAACTAAGCCTAGAGGCCGGAACTAGCCTTTCTCACCACCGTGCTGATTCTGCCGCTGGGACGGTTAACTGTCCGTGGTTGTCCTGTGTGTTTTGGTGCCCCTTGCAGAGGCACCACACTGTAATGTGTTCAAGTGATACAGTGTGTTGGCGAAGTGTGATCTGAAAAACAGGAGGTGGTACCGGGAATTGACCAGTATAAATACAGACGGGCCTGCTGTGTGGGGCTATGATCACAGTTTACACTATGTTTTTAGCGGTTTCAGGGTGCCTGTCTGTGCAAAGCTTTTTTTAAATACACTGTGCAGGCAGAATAGTGAAATATTCTGTGTGAAAGAGCCAACGTTGTTGTTTCTCATGAGTGCAGCCCAGCACTATGGGAATGAATGAGTACACAGGCTTTATTTTAGTATTTTAATATGGATCATACCTAATTTACTCATACATAATTTAGTATGGATTCTCAGTTGATATGTGTTAGATTAAGATGGAAATCTTTATTGTTTCTTGTAGGAGTGTGGTCCATAATTTCTACTAATAGTCCAGTTTCTATGCATCTCTCGTGACTTCTGATGACATTATAGCTCTCTGTCTCTCCTTTACTTTGCTATGATTGAATACATTTAATTTGTACCCTTGGGTATTCATTACACATACCTTGAAAGAGACTGAAAAGGGAAAGTGACATGATAAAAGTTTTAAAATTGTAATGTTCGCAGATAAAATGAATTTAGTCAACTTTTTGTGACAACCCCCCCATCTTTTAGAGATAGAGGTGTGCATGAGTGGCTGTAGTTTGAGTTGACTGGCTGACCCTGACTTAAGAGAACTGCTGACTTATTAAATAATTTCTGTAGCCAGTAAAGCAACTGACTGGGCTTGCGTAAATCCCCCCCCCCAGCTTGAACCTGTCCCTACTCCTCCCTCCCCAGTGTTCACTCTGTCGAGCAGGTTTTTCTGGCTCGTACTGCCATGCAGGGGAAGCTTGCCGAAGACATCTTCCTCTTTCTGTAACGGCATCTCAGCCCAACTCTTGGGCCCAGGCAGTGCTTCCAGGGCCAGCGGTCCAGTCATTGTGCTGGATTGCTTTGATTTTGTTTCAAAATACCCTTTGATATGGGGGAGTGGGGGGGGGGGGGGCATTGTGGGTCCTCTGTTGTTTCTGCTGGGCCTCTAGTGGCTTTTCAGCCCCGGGGCCCAGCTCTCTGGCTCTGTGTGGTTTCCTGTTTGTGCAGGAGACCTGGGCGAGAGCCTCCAGGGCCCGGCCGTGCCAGCGCACCACACTGGGAGCTGCTGTCTTCTCCTGCTGCACTTGTTAAATGGGCACCCAGCTGTTTACTGAATCTTAAGCCATGTTTATGCTGAAGGGCGTTTTTTGTGTCAGAGACAGCTCTGACATTTGTTTTATTTTCTATGGAAACTGGATCCGGTGCCAGAGTGAAGGCTTATCTTGAGGCAATTCCACACCATTTTTGGACACGGTTAACTTAATGCAGCTATTTACTGAAGGTTTTTGGTATTGAAGCACTATTGATATTGTTTTGTATTGACAGCTGTTCCCTGTTACAGCTCATATTTCTTCTGCTTTTGGGACAATAATGAAAATGAAAGAGAGCCTCGCTGTGATCCTTTGATTGTTGCCAGTTGTTCATTAAAAAAAAATTCACTTTTTTGACATTTTTGAAATTGCTGTACCAGCCACCCATTACAACTGGGTGGGGAAAAAAGGGAGATTCACTCTGTTATGGTTTTCTTTTCTTTTCCATTTTTTTCCATCTTGTTTTCTGAAAATCCCAAGCTGAGGATTGTAAATATTGCCATAAGAGTTATTGATCCTGGAGCCCCCTGTGTGTAGATTATTGTTCCTAGTCCTGGAGCCCCCCTGTGAGGCTTTTGTCTCAGCCAAGCACTTGATTTAACTAATTTTGCCCTAATTGAACTGATCTAGTGTTTTCTCACAGTATTAAGTTTAATAAGCTATTGAAACTTCCTGAATAAGGTTTCTGCAGGAGCAGAATTGGGATGTTAAGTAAGATGCTCAGCCCTGTGTATTAGTGGACCTATTTAAATGTACTGGTATTAACCAGGGTGAATCTGATGCCTGTGTGAACTGGGATGCAATACATAATTAGGACACACAACTTATCTGTCAATCTTAAATATCAGCAAAATGTTTAAGTGGCCTAATTACCATTTTTCTGTGTAAGGGGATTTCATCCTGTTGAATTTAGTTAAGTTATAACTTTAAGTTGCCCACTGTTGTCATAAAGTATACTTGAAGGTGTGTCAAAAGGGAAAAGTGTTATTCACACTGATATGTAGAAATTTGTGAGCTTGTTTCTAGTACATCACAGCAAAAAATATTCTTTAAATTCTCAGAAATGTCAGTTTTTTCATTTAGTTGGGCAGCCTGTTCTTCTAGAAGCTTTGGCCTTTTTTAATTTGGACTGTAGTAGAAAGATTAATTGATGAAGAATGACATTTGTTGCAGTTAATAGGATATAGTAAACAAAAAAAGCATAGGATAGCCTTTTGTAATAGTTACCTTTCTTATATATATATTTTAAAGAGATGTAAGGGTGGTATACGATTCAGATATGAGATTTAAGTTAATGTAGGTCAGTAACTGGGAAAAGGAGCTATTAGTTTGACTCTGACAGCAATGTTGCGACTGCAGACGCTTAAGCCCCAGAAATAATAAATTCCTGCTTGTTTGCTTTTTCCTGCATTATACACTCAAGTTTGTGAAAGGAGATTGCCGTACCGTCAACTGACTGACCTGTAAGTTTGTACTCGTTGGTTTAGGAGGCAAATGCTTTGTTTGAAAACTACTCTTGGATTGGTTCTTTTGTGTTTGTAACTTGGCTCCTAATATCGCAGGCTCTGTTTTTTTCATAGCTCTCTAGGTGAGAAGTTTTGATTTCCAGTCTTATGCCAACTCTGTATTTTATTGAAATTCCCAAAACATTTCACTAGCTGCCTTATAGTTTCATTAGAATCCTTGAAGTGGCTTGCCTCTGTCGTTAATTTAAATTAAGTTTTTACATTACCCTAGCCTTAAAGGTTAAGGGGCAAGGACATTAATGAGGTTATGATGTCCAGCTGCTCGTCTAAACCTGCTTTGAAGCTTCTTCTTTTTTTTTTGTTGTCGTATGTTTTTTCCTTGCCCCTTCTCTGATTGCAATGCTGTCCTGTTACTTCTCTGCAAACTTCTGCTGCTTACTGCTTATTTATAAACATCTGGTTGCCCTGACACTTAGTCCTGTCCTTACTATTGGGTCGTGCTGGTAACATCAGACTTTGATCATATCTAATTACATTAGAATAGTGTTCCTGTGGAAAAAATATTTGAAATACTGCACCGTTTACCCTAACACGCTATCAACGCATTAGCACAAGGACAATGGCAGATCACTATTAGTTAACGTTTACTTGCTAAATTAACGCGTAATCTAGCTAGCTAACTAATCCGATCTGATTTGCGTGTGATAAGCAACATAACAAGCTAATTTTGACGTGACCCGTCGCTGTTAATGTAGTTTTGTCCAATAATTGTGTACTTAAGTGTGACCGAACACAAACATTTGACAAAGATCATAGAAATACATTACACGGAAGCTATTAAAAAACGAAAGATTTCAGACTGCTTTTCGGGCATTGCCTTACTTTCCTTGATGGTAGGACGCCAGGCAAAACGCTTTCTTATTGGTTAAATATATCCTCGGCCTCTTCGGTAATATTAGAACGATGGGCTATGAATCATCCAGGGAAGTTTTGTAAAATGGGTTTCTTAGTTGCAAGTAGGAAACCGTGTCAGAACAAAGCTGTTACCTAAGAGCCGCAGTGACCGTAACTAGTGAATACTAATAAACAGACTTTTTTGATTATTTAGTGTTGTCTGGTTCAAGTATAAATAGGAAATTGATGTTAGCCCGTTGGCTACATTAACATTATTTAATTAAATTGCAGTGTGTGCGGATTTCTCCGGTAAAGTAAGCTATGATAACAATACGCTTAAAACTTATCTGGAATGTTTAGTCTGCCATTCTGAACATTCTATCATTTGCTAGTGTGCGTAATTGTTTTGGCGTGTGCCTTAAAAAACAAACAACTGGTGAGCAGGTGCTCCTATGCTTAAGCGTAGAGCCCTGCATTTATCCAGAGCGACGTACAAGTAGCACACACACAAAAACTTCTGTGTATTTTTAAATGTTTCAAATTTTATTTTGGCAACCACAAATGGGTGGAGGGCACGAATTACTGTAACCCCCAGCATTAACCTTATTTTATAAAAACACGCAAATACATTTTTAGTCATTAAACTGACATTTTAACAAATCCCCATAGTGTCCATTTTAGATCGTGGCTTTTGTTATCAGTAATTTGATGGTGGTTTTACCGCTCAAAAGCCACAGAAATGCTTGAAATTAACTGTTGTAAATAGTTGTGGGTGAGGAGCCGTATGAGCCATCGGTCCATACAAGGATGGATTTTTCTTGATTTACGAATTCAGGGTACGAATACAAAATATTTTCTTGCATGTAAATATTGTCTGTGTTTTACTATGCGGGCAAAAGCACAAGTAAAAGACGCTTGATACATGAACAAGTGCCCGGGGCATTTCACAAACTCAGTTCTTTGAATTTGGAAAAAATGTTTTGATAAAGCACGTTCATATTTTAACGTGTTAGTTACAATTAGTTCTTATTTACATATGAATTAAATAACATTTTCAAAAAAAATAAATCGTGGGTTACGTTTGGCTAAAATAATATTTTCGGAACGATTTGTGAGATGTGGCTGCTGTTTGAAATTCTTGTAAAAATGATTTTTGCGCGAGTTTGATTTAATTAATTCTACGATCCAGGGGCGTTCCGGGATTCAAACGAGCGGGCGTAACTTTCCCCTTTCCCTTCTACCCTGTTTCCCTAATGACGTCACGATACTGGGCCGCACTGGTGAAACTACAGGAACACGAGACGTGCGGCTTTTCTCAGGCGTTTAGGTTAACGCTAATAAAAAAGTTTATCTTCAAGAGAGCAGATAAGAAACACTTTTTTGACTTGCATACATCGTGTAGTAACGCATTTAGTAACCGCAGGACATAATAGTTTGGAATTATTTTTCTTTACTCGCCGATTGGCGAATCGGTTCACTTTGGACGCCCGACTTCATTCATGGGTGTTTGGCCGGACTTATTTGTTTTTATTTGCGATACTAAAATGATAGAAAGTGGACTTCTTCGTTGGGCTAGGATTGAGGTGAGTGTTGTTAGCCGGTATTTTCCTGGTTAGCAGTCCCGACGTTCATGATGTCCTCCGCAACTTCCAATACTAGCTCAACTGACGAGAAACGACGTTTAATCACATTGTCCTTAATCTTTAAAACTTTTGAAATAGTTTTTGTCGAATCAAGGCTCAATAGGGAATGTGAAGAACGAAACGAAACTTAATCGTTTCTGATAATTATATTAATTCTTTTTTTTTTTAAATCGCACATTAATATGGAATCTGTCAACACCAATTGCCGTTTTTCTGTGGAGTTTGTTTTCTAAGTTAGACGTTTGGCTTCTATTCTCTTCCCTCTGTTCTCCATTTTACATTTCTTCTTACATGCTTTTATCTGTGGTTTTAACAAGAGCTGTCATTTTGTCTTGGCCAAAGAAACGGTCCTCTGCCTAAATGTATTTTTGACTTTAAGAAAGTTCTGTCCTGGTCTTTGCAGTGCTTAACGCTTCGAATGTGTATTTAAAAAATCTAATGTCCCGATTAAATACCTTATCCTATATAATCGAATATAAATTCTTTTCCGACGAATTACGTCAAGTACTGTATTACATGTTAATTTGAAATGGGAAGATAGAGATGTGAAACGAATATATGGAACAGATTTCTGCCTGTTATTTTTTCTGATGTTTCTTGTTTTTTGTTTTAACAGTTATAATATTGAATTTAAAGAGTTGTCGGTCTGTTCTTTTGTATCACAAGACATGAACGAAACCTTATTGATATTGTATTTAGTTTTATTCTACAGGTGCGTGTAGGGTCTAACCTTTTGTTGCTGTCAGGCTTTATATAAACTACCATGTAATGTTGTTGAAGTTACAGAAATCTGCTTTTATGTTCAAACTATTGTCAAGAACATACTCTTTTGCTAGAACATCACAGCTCAAATATGGAATTCATATAGGAAGTATTTGTATGAAAACAGCTGTAACTTTGTGATGTTGTGGCAGAATTTGAATTTGAAAAATTGAACTGAATACTAGTTAATTTAGTATCTAAATAATAACCACAAATCTAATGAAAATTAGAATACAAAATGTATACATTAGAACAGAGAAGGTGTATGTACACACAAATAGAATATATATACACACACTTACTCACTCACTGGCCACTTTATTAGGCATACCTTGCTAGTACCGAATTGGACCCCCTTTTGCCTTCAGAACTGCCTTAATTATTCGTTTAATAGGTTCAACAAGGTGCTGGAAACATTCCTCAGAGATTTTGGTCCATATTGACATGATAGCATCACACAGTTGCTGCAGATTTGTCGGCTGCGCATCCATGATGCGAATATCTCGTTCCACCACATCCCAAATGTTCTCTATTGGATTGAGATCTGGTGACTGTGGAGGCCATTTGATTACAGTGTACTATTTGTACAGTGTACAAATACTCAAACCAGCCCATCTGGCACCAACAACCATGCCACGTTCAAAGTCACTTAAATCACCTTTCTTCCCCAATCTGATGCTTGGTTTAAACTTCAGCAGATCGTCTTGACCATGTCTACATGACTAAATGAGTTGCTGCCACATGATTGACTGATTAAATATTTGAGTTAGGTTTACATATTGAGCAGGTGTACCTTAATAAAGTGGCCGGTGAGTGTATATAGATATATATAACATACAATACCTTTCAAAAATGTGGGGTCACTTATAAATTTACTTGTTTTTGAAAGAAGCAAATTTTTGTCCATTAAAATAACATCAAATTGATCATAAATACAGTGTAGATATTGTTAATGTTGTAAATGACTATTGTAGCTGGAAACTGCAGATTTTTAATGGAATATCTAGATAGGCATACAGAGGCCCATTATCAGCAACCATCAGTCCTTTGTTCCAATGGCACGTTTTGTTTGCTAATCCAAGTTTATCATTTTAAAAGGCTAATTGGTCATTAGAAAACCCTTTTGCAATTATGTTAGCACAGCTGGCCTTCTTTAGACTAGTTGAGCATCAGCAATTGTGGGTTTGATTACAGGTTCAAAATGGCAAGAAACAAATAACTTTCTTCTGAATCTCGTCATTCTATTCATGTTTTGAGAAATGAAGGCTATTCCATGCGAGAAATTGGCAAGAAACTGAAGATCTTGTACAACGCTGTGTACTACCCCCTTCACAGAAGAGCGCAAACTGGCTCTAATCAGAATAGAAAGAGGAGTGGGAGGCCCCGGTTCACCACTGAGCAGGAGGTCAAATACATTACAGTGTCTAGTTTGAGAAATGGACGCCTCACAGGTCCTCAACAGGCAGCTTCATTAAATGGTACCCACAAAACCCCAGTCACAACGTCAAAAGTGAAGAGCCAACTCTGATATGCTTGCCTTCTAGGCAGAGTTGCAAAGAAAAAGCCATATCTCTCGCCAATAAAAAGAAAAGATTTAAACTGACACCCTCCTCACCTGCTGCAGAGGAGGGTGGAGAATGGAGGCGTCTCATTCCCAGCAGAGACCCAGCAAGTCGCCATATCAGTAGTTGTTTTAAGTTTAGTTGCTTGCTATATAAACGTATTAGGTATGTGTTGTTATTCAGGCGTTGATTTAATCAATGTAATACCCAACCATACTTTTCTAAACGCTATATTGGAAAACGGTAGTTAAATTTCTCCTCACACAATTATTTTTGATTTAATTTATATATGCTTTCCAAACTTACACAACTTTGAAAGTGCTAATTAATATTTGATTTGCTTGTCACCACGCTCAGGAGTAGCAATGTCATGGTATTTTGCCTTATACATTTATTGACCGATTAGTTTTGACAAGATAAGAAACAAACTAACTACGTTATTGGAGTACTGCAGAGCAAAACCGAATGGAAGGTGTTATTGACGGGCATTGTTGATATTACTGACGTAGTGTCACCCTTCCAGTTTGACAACAAAGTAGGCGAAATAAGAGGGAGAAGACCGGACTGAAGGGGGGGATTAATAAAAAAAAATACTGTACTGAAAATTGCTCAAGCGTCTATATTCCATTGGCTTTAGGATTTTGCCTTTTTAAAAAGTTTGTATTATCTAAGAAAAAAACGTGAGATCGTTAATCGTGATCGTTAATAGCAATCACTAATAAAGAAATGGCACCGTTGTTTCAGTTTAACTTATGCATACCAGGCCCTAACGCCCGTAAACCTAAATTAACTAGATGCACAAAACTAGATGCTTCTCAGCAGCAAGAATACATTCAATTTTGCGACCACTACTCTTCATACAATACACGATGTCTACTTTCTTTGTGGCGTTCACTCCAACTGCAGTTGCCACGTAACAATCAAATCAAATATTACTGAGCTGTTTTAAGATTACATTGGTTGGATAGCTTAAAACGGCAATTGTTTTCATTGACATTGCTCATCTATAGGGTCTATAGACTATCTATCCAATCATCGCAGCTTCGAATTGGGCTTGTGTGACTGTTAGACGGGGGGGGAACCAGCTCAGAGATGGATGTGCTAAAGTGCACTCTGCTGAGAAAAATACGTCATGTATTGAGAAATTCTTAGAACAATTCTTATGTTGCAAATATGTTTTTGTAAATTTTATTGGTGCATCATCAGAGGATGTGCTGATAAATGTTCTGTATAAGACCAATATTGGTGCTCTGATATATTTGTTGACTGGCAGTTAAGTTTTCCACTATAGTAAATGACAGGTCAGCGTGATCAGGAGAGCTGTGTTTTCTTGAGACTGCTATTTAGGTGTGTTTTTAAGGTCCTTATCAGTGTTTGTTTTGCATTTGGCATGAGTTCAAGCAGTGAAAGTGTGTGTGTACCCAGGTGCTGACCCTTCATTAAGAAGCAGGTTGTTAATTGAAGAGCAAACAAATGGCAATGACTGTCTAGAGGTAAACATACTTTATTGTGGTCCCTACAAGATTAAGGGTGTGAACCCCAGGTGGGGTCATCAGTTTATCCCAAGTGCTCTCTGCACATCCCCTCTTCATTGATGGATAAAGTTACTGTGGAGTCTTCGCTAAATTCAATTATTTAGTGAAGACTTTAGTTAATTTAATTTTTTTTTGGATAAACCAATGTGGGATGTGTATCTAGTGCCCTGATGAGACTAATATGAAATGGTTCAGAAAGAGTCAGTAGAAGGTGAGAATTTATCCAGTTGGCCTCTCAAAAGCTTGTGATAGATTTGATGGCCCTTATTTATGTACTGCAGTAAATCAGTGGTTTGTCACATTCTATTTATAAAAATGTGCTATAACAAATAAAGTTTTATTGATAAAGCTAGATTGAAGTCTCTGAGCCTCTTTTTGTTACTGTTGCGATGTTGCCAGAAAGAGCCAGAGCGGGGGCCGGGGGGAACAATGTGTTGCGTTGCGGCCGAGCACATGGATGCTCTCGGGGGACTCGTTTTGTCCGGGACCTTCCCTGCTGCATCAATACAATAAAGCATTTCTTGCTGTTCAACAGTGCATAATTGAATGCTAATGGGAATATAATCAGTTCTGTGGCCTGTTGGTCACGTGCATTGTTGTTCTGTCCCCAAAGCCGCCTTCCTTGGAGCCACTAAGAGATTTTTGGTCACCTGGAAGCAGTAATGGAAGAAAATGAAATGCTTGGCAAAGGTAAACGCAGCACACTGCTTTGCGTTCCGTGTGAGTTGCATACCTGAAATAAAACCCAAAAGGGTTGTGTGACATCTTGCCACCTCAGCTGCTTTGACAGGTACCCCAGAATCCAGCAGTTGTCATGGACTGCTGAGCCTCACCTAATCAGACCCGCTTAACTCATCTCTACCCCACCGTTTTAGTTTAATTTCATATTTAATAAAATTCCATAAAACGGTCCACAATACACCATGTTTCCCCTTCAATATGTCTCCACTCAGGATTATACGTGTCTGTTAATTTGTCGTGGTTTTAATGAATGCCTGGAATGGTAGGCCTTTGTAGTTTGGTGTGTGTGTTCCTGCATGTTTGGTTTTCTCTGTAATGAGGGTGTCGCTTGGGCGGAGCTTCCCTGGTAAACACTGGGACTGAATGTGAAAGTTCCAGCCTCTTTTGTAGTCCTCTGGGGAGGGATTCTTGTGGACTAGGAGGGAAAAGCAGCATCTGGGACACATAGATAAGGCTTATAAAGTGGGGTGGAGACTGAAGCTGTTTTTTATTTCAGTATCGTCGTGGGTGAGGGGTCAGTCAGTGGTCCATTTGCAGTTTCTAGCTCATTATAAATCACACCACAGACAGCTCAATGAGCCTGACTGCCTTCCTCTCTTCGAGGTTTAGGGCACTGTTAGTGGAAGACTTTGGGCCTGGGATCTGAAGGAGCCCTGCCCTGCTGCTGACCTTTATTGAGAGACCATCTTGTTCCTCTTCTAAGGGTTTGCAGAGCTGACCTAAAAATTTTACTTAAAATTTGTGCGGATTCCCACTTCTGTTGGTAGTGCTAAGGATCTTTTTAGGTATGTCTGCTTCCTTCCCTCAATTAAAGATTACTGAGGAATGGGGTGGGGGGAATTTTAACTCAGTGAAATGTCGTTCCCCCGCAGCTCTCTAAGGATTGTTGAGACAATTTTGGTTGACATTGTAATGTCCTACATTCCATCGACACCCACAGGTTGCTGTTTTTAGGCCCCTGGTGCCTCTTAGCACTGGCAGCATGGTTATAACACATAAGCGCATGACAAATTCACCATCTCTATTGCAGTGTGTGGCGGACGACCACTCCACACTGGCCTGTTTGTGCACATTGTGATCACAGGGGAGTCGGCATTTGCCATTTCCGGCATGCTGCCATGTGCTGCACGGGCTCGTGGGTCTGTGGCTTAATGGCAGCGACAGCTGAATTTGTGAGAGGCACAGAGGGGGCAGGGTGATGGACAAGGACAGGCAGTCGGGGAGGGCTAGCAGTGGCCACGTGTGTGCTGCACTTGGAGCCTGTCAACAGACAGGAAGTCATTAACTCAGAGAGCCTCAGCTGATTGTCTGGGCTGTTTGCCTTTGGCTCGAGGCTACGCCCACATGCCGAAGATGTCCCCTGTTAAAGTAATTCCCCCAGCCCCACAACATGGGCCTATTAAAATGCTTTAAGCATTTTCAGAATGTAATTCCTGTGTGAAGAAGAGAATTTGGTAGTATTTTTCTGTGTTTCCCAACTGCACCTAATCCGATTTGCATGTCTGTGAGCTTTGGCAATGAAGCAGAAAGGCATGGTGCATTCAGGCCAGTCAATGGAAAGTGTGGGACTGTGTTTTTGAAATCTTGTAGTGGATTAAAACTCTTATTCATTCCCATTGAGGAAAAACTCATTCGTAGATCACGATTGGAATCCTCTTCGCAGACTGAAGAAAAAGCAGTCCAAGGCTTCTTGTTCTTTAGTCTGAGAAACAGGAAATATTGATTAAAGAACAGGGGTCAAACAGTCAATAGGATATCTGCGTTGCGTAATAGCATATTCAGTCAGCTTTCCATCCATTCATTGGGGTTATTTGTTTTGTTATAACTGCTACAAAACTTGTAGCGACATAAGGATAAATAAGTGGTTTTTCATCGACTGCAAACTCGAGCAAGTTCGAGGGGGTTCCCTGTGGATGTTTTGTCTCGTTGTAATTTGCATTTGTTGGAATGTTTTCTACTTATTCGTAAGAAATATGTTCTCCAGTTGGCTTTTCCTCTTTTTAAATACTAATAATAATTAAAAATTGTTTTTTTTTTTTTACTTCCGTGGAGCATGTCAACTTAAATGTTGCAGTAAGTAAAATGACCTCTTGGGAGCAAGCTTCACAGCTTCTACTGAGCGAGTGAAAAGTAGTGTTTAACGGTTTCTAATGTGCATGAATTTTACCAAGCATAGATTTCCTATGTCAGACTCATTTGGGGGAATATTTGTGATGCTCTATTAGGGTCATTCACAATGTCATTTTAATGACAGATTGACTTTAGTTATGACCTCTTTGAAACTTTGTCATATTTTTTTCCAAATTCTTTATCGGGTTATGTCCCAGATGCTAAACAACAATTCCTGCTCAATTTTCCTACTGCCTATACTGTCTCCTGTTCCTATCGTCCTCTGAGCTTTGGATTAGACTGCATCTCCCTAAGTCCCACACAGTTGGACTTTTGTGTACCCCCAGCTGCTTCTGTCATTTAAAAATTACTGGACAGCTCCAGGTTTGTTTCACAGCAACACATGGAAGGGGGGCGGAATGTCTTCTGAGAGTCCCATCCCGTTCGCCCACCAAACTGGAAAACCACTAGTTCAGATCATGTGCCATAAATGTCTCCAATTGAGGCTCCTGCCAACAGCAAATTCAGAAACCGAGCTGCAGCCTCTGTTAGTAAGCTATTCCACCAATTCCAGTCGCCAATTTGTTTTAGAAGCGTTGACCTCTTTTTTGGGGAAGATGGTTACATCATTGCAATTATCTATTTGCATAACTGGAATTGCATCGCTTATCTAGCTGAATTTTTTCATATGTTTATCTAAACTGTAATCGGGTTTTAGTTTTCATCTGACAGGTTGAACGATGTACGCTGAGCCTCAGTGATGAGTGAATGAGCTTTGCCTTCTTCTCCTCACCTCTCTGAAGGTCTGATGACCAGCCGCCACCATGTTCACTAAGAAGAAGAAGCCGCGCATCCAGATCTCGGGGCCATCCAACTTCGAGCACCGAGTACACACAGACTTTGACGAGCAGGAGCAGAAGTTTGTGGGGCTGCCACGCCAATGGCAGAGCCTGATCGAGGACACGGCCCAGCGGCCCAAGCCCTTCATCGACGCCACGGTCATCACCACGGTGGAACCACGCAAGGTCAGACACAGGACAGTGGGAAGAGCTTTGGTTGGGTTATGCCTGGGTCTGGGTCCCAGACAGTAGCAGTCCTCGCTTCCTTTTAAAACGCGACATGTTCAGAACCTGTAATCTGGTCAGTAGACCTCAGTGATTAAGTTCAAATCTAAGTCTGATTGTAAAGCTGGAATTCACACATCACTGGTAAATTTCCACATACATCTGCTGTGCCCTAATATACTGTTGCAAGAAAAAGTTTGTGAACCCTTTGGAATTTCCTGGATCTTTGCATTGATTACTCATAAAATGTGGTCTGATCTTCATCAAAGTCACAATAATAGACAAACGCAATCTGACTAAACTAATAACACACAAACAGTTGGAAATTGGAAAGACTGAGTAATCATTCACAGTGCAGGCTGGAAGAAGTGTTAACCACATCTCCAAATGCTAATTGTTGTCAGGTGTTTCAATTAAGGAGACAAGATTGGAGGTGTGGGTTGCACAGGTGCCCTGCCCTTTAGAAAGATTGGTTAATGTGAACCATGCCTCGATCCCAACAATTTTCACTGGACTTCAAAAGACGCATTATAGAGATGCTGGAATAGGTTACAAAAGCATTGCTAAAGACCTGGGTGTTCATCAATCCATGGCAAGACATATTGTCTAGAAATGGAGAAGATTCAGGACTGTTCCCACTCTCCATAGGAGTGGGCGTTCTGCATAGATCACTCCCAGAGCACAAAGGGCAATCCTGAAAGAGGTGAGAAAGAACCAGTAACAGGGTAACGACAAAAGACTTACAGACAACTCTACAAACAGTCTGTGTTCATGTGTATACTATCAGAAAAACACTGATCAAGAATGGTGTTCATGGTATGACACCAGGAAGTAAACCACGGCAGTCTTTAATAAATAAATAAATAAATGAAAAATAACACTGCGGCACGTCTCAACTTTGCCTCAAAATGTGCTGTTGACAGATGAGACAACAGTTGAACTTTTTGGTAAAAATGCACTGCGTTATGTGTGGAGGAAAAAGGACACTGCATGCCAGCACCGAAACCTCATCCTAACCGTGAAGCATGGTGGAGGGAGCATCATGGTTTGGGGCTGCTTTGCTGCTCCTGGGCATGCCTTGCAATCATTGAGGGAACAATGAATTCAAAACTGTATGAAGACATTTTACAGGACAATGTCAGGGCAGCATTCCATGACCTCAAGCTTAAGAGAGGTTGGTTGATGCAACAAGAAAATGACCCAAATCACACAAGTAAATCAACTGAAAAATGACTGAAATGGAAAAAGATTTGTGTTTTGGAATGACCAAGTCCTGACCTTAACCCAATGGAGATGATGTGGCATGACCTGAAGAGGGCTGTGCAATCAAGACAACCCAGAAATATTGATGAACTGAAACAGATTTCTAGGGAGGAATGGTTTAAAATTTATCCTCAACGTGCAAGTCTTATAAGCAGCTACAGGAAATGTTTGGAGGTTGTTGCTGCTAAAGGAGGATCTACGAGTTACTAAATTCAAGGATTCACTTACCTTTTCCAGCCTACACTGTGGATGATTCAAGAAAAATTTGGAAAGTACAACTGTTTGTGTTATTAGTTTAGTCAGATTGTGTTTGTCTATTGTGACTTGGATCAGACCACATTTTATGAGTAATCAATGCAGAAATCAAGGTAGTTCCAAAGGGTTCAGAAACTTTCTTGCAATTGTTGGTGTGACTTACACTGCTGTTGCTCCCTTTTCTGGATTCCATTATGAAAGCCTTGATAATAATTTACTATTTTATGTATGAGTCTCCACTTCTATTTATTTATTCTATTTTGAACTGGAATGGAGGATTTTTGTTTAATAAAGAACTTGTTTGTGAACATCAGTGGACTATAGACAATAGGTGCCCTAAATACATATGTAAGCAGTAACACGCAATAAATAAATAGTTTTGATTAACGCTCTCTAAAACTATCAACAATAAAGCCCTGAGAATGGGGTTATTGGAATACCATCAGACCCATCCCTCTCCTCTTTTAGACCATAGTCCGTGGCAGCAAGATTGGGGTGGATGGCTCGCTCACCTGGCTGCTGGACGAGTTTGAGACCATGTCAGTGACGCGCTCCAACTCCCTGCGTCGGGGCAGCCCGCCCATTCAGCCCCGTCGTAATTCGGCCTCCTCTGTGGGGGCTCAGGAAAACGGGAAGCCCCTGCACCGGCCACAAGGCCAACCAGATCGCTGTGGAGACAGCAGGGAGAGGTACGAGACCGGGGGGTGTGCATTCTGTTAACTTTCTGTTTCTGTTAAGTTACAAAACACCAATGCATGCTTGATTTGCCATTGGTGTGTAAAAGTCACGTGATCCTACCTGTGAAATATACTGCAGACATGCCAAGCCCTTCAGTCTCAGATCGGTCCAATGAGGAATTACTGCTCTCAACTATGTGTTCACATTACGTCTCAATCAAGGAACATATGGATGGACATACCGATTTTCTACCTTTTAGGACTTCCCCCAGGGAACGATCCCACCCAGAGGCCCCAGGGGACGACCCCCGGCAGTCCCTGCGATCAGCACGTCCCCACCGTGATGACCCCCGGCCCCAGCAGCAGCCGCGAGGCCAGGAGCCAAGCCGCCCCCGAGACCGGGAACGCCCGGGCCCGGCACCCCCTCACAGGGACAGGCAGCCACACAATCACCAGGAAAAGGTGATGAGAAGGGAGGGCCCTGGGGACAAAAGGCCCAAGTCCAGCTACGTAGGCCAGGACATCAGCCCTCAGTCCCCCCGCGACAAGAGGCCCCTTTCCGGCCCCAACATCCACACCCCCAACCTGCCTGTCACCGAAGGGGTGATGAAGACATCGCAGCAGACCACCCGGCCCTTCAACACTTACCCCCGCGCCGACAGTGACTCTGGAAGGAGCCCCAGTAGCCAGGTAATGAGAGAGGGGAGATGGGAAGACAATCCAGCTGCTCCAATGAGAAGAATCTTAGACTGCAGGAACGGATGTGGCTTTGGTTTGGGGTTTAGAATGTGCAATGTACTGCCTCGAATGTGGTCTCAAACTGTGCATAGCACTGGCATAAAAACATAAGGGCATACATCTAAAAACTATTTAGATTTCTGTTATTGGTTGAAATGCAAACCATCAGTGACCACTTGCGTTGTGGGACAACTTCAAGTTTTGACATTTTGTCAAACCTCTCAGTTTTTTTCAGTCTAATCTAATTAAATATCACTCTTAGAATAGTTATTAAATTGGAAATGTATCTTCCATCACTCAATATTATCTGGCTATGCTTTAAAAACCATTTGGATCTGGAGAAGAAACTAACCAGGCCCGGAGAGGGTCAGACAGGTAGGTATAGCTTTACGGTATTCTCTGGCTTTGATTTCATTACTGGATCAATTAAATACGAGTTGCCTCAAATGTAGCCCATGATGGCTGATTTTAGGTGAGCAGATGGCAGTGAAACAGTAGGAAAAGCTGAGCCAGTAAATCCAGGCCACACACTAATGGGTGGTGTTCTCTTCCCTGTAGGAGCTGAAGCCTAGCCGGCCTCATGAAGCCCTGCCACAGAACGGGCCATCTGGCAGTGCATTCCGGGCCGGGGGCAGTGTGGACAGGGTGACCCAGGGGCAGCCCAGAGGGGATCCGCACCCGCACCACTCCTCCCACCCAATTCTGGGTCCTGAGCCCTCACCTTCACATCCACCTGTGCTTCGCCCTCAGGGCCCCACCGCCCTCGCACCCCCTCAGCAGGCCCGCTCGCCTCAGCGGGAGCCCCAGCGCGTTTCCCACGAACAGTTCCGTGCTGCCTTGCAGATGGTGGTGGACCCCGGCGACCCCCGCACCTACCTGGACCACTATATTAAGATCGGGGAAGGGTCCACGGGCATCGTCTGCATCGCCACTACCAAGAGCACCGGTAAGCTAGTGGCTGTCAAGAAGATGGACCTGAGGAAGCAGCAGCGCCGGGAACTGCTCTTCAACGAGGTGAGAGTTGACTACACATTCTGGCAGTGATGACACACTGGCCAATCCATTGGTTGGTAACGCTTATTTACACCTTTCATCCTTTTCCGGTTACTGACATTCACTATCAACACGTTGACTATTACTGGCACATTGACTGGTGCAATTGATCCATCTACTGTATCAACACTGGTACCATAATAGACTGAGCTTACAAGCTGACTGGGATGTGCTCAGTGACAGTGATAGCTAGGTGGATGAAGCTGGACACGAACCCGCACTACTAGGGTTATAATGGAACTCGTACTACCTGCTCATAGGCAGCATAGTGGAGAAATTGAGGCAGAAAGAGTCTTGGACTGGTCAAATATGGCTTTATCCTTGTCACTGCAACATGGAACAACTTTATGACGACAAACTGTGGATATAATCGTGTCTATCGTCTTCTGAAAAACATACTTTCCTTTGCATCGCTACCAAAGTGACTTTGTTTAGGTTTGTTTAACTAACTGCTTCCTGAGCCTTATAATTGATCCTGTTTTGTTGATTACATGTGCCGCAAATGATATACGTAAGTGAACTGATTTGTAAAAGGTAAGCAGTGCAGACCCCCGTTCATTAATTGACTTTTGACATCACAACTTCATTACAATTGACTTTTATGAAAAAAGCCGGTCATGCCTTTCTTGCGTTTGTTTTTTGTTTCTTACCTCTTGTTTGAGTTGGCAGGAACAGTGGTAAACGTTCCGTTTTCCATTCTCTTTTTTGTTCTGTTAAGAACATCCTGATGCTGCTTACACTTTCCCAATGCAAAGTAATGCAATTTAAAATATTTTGTCTATTTTGTCTATTTTGTCTTTGACTATGAGTATAAGCCACTACGGTAACACCTAGTCCCATGTCCAACAGGTCGTAATCATGCGGGACTATCACCATGACAACGTGGTGGAGATGTACAACAGCTACCTGGTGGGGGATGAGCTGTGGGTTGTCATGGAGTTCCTGGAGGGAGGAGCTCTAACTGACATTGTCACGCACACCAGGTGAATGTCATCTTTGACAAGACATGAAGCTTTTCAGCTAGTTATTTCACAGTGAGAACAATTCTGCATAATGCCACTAGGTGATGGTATAGCATGTCACTTCAAATCAGTTCATTGCGTTTCCTTTTTTATGCTTTACCAATATATTCTGCTCTAAGCCGAGGTGGGGTTGTTATTTTTTGGCATTTGTGCTTGCAGGGTGTCGACTAATGTATAAGATACTTCTGTAGCAAAAAGAAAAGTAATCTCAAAATGTATATTAGTGGAAATCTAAGTTACTCATTTATAGCCATAACAATTGTGGTAGCAGTTGCCTCTACAAATGCCTCAATTCCAGTACTATCAGGAACAGACCCGTGCTTGGTCGTGCCGACTCGTCCAAGCTCGTGGCCCTGTTGGTTGTTTTCCAGTGCCGTGGAACCGGAACCAAGCTGGGTAGTTCAGTGTAAATTGAATTACCCCCCACCCACAAAAAAGGATTTACCTTCTGTATTTTGGTATTTTACAACTGAGGAAAAGTTTTTGACCTTTGCAATTCATCTTTTCTTTAAAAATTTGTATCAACAACATACACAACCTTTGAGGCCAATCATTATTGAGTGCAGCCAATTTCTGACCCCACCCACCGACCTGATTCCTGCTCTGTCCCAGATATGAAAGTGAGCTGGCCCCCGTGTTAGAATCATTGTTTTTGGCCAAATTAATCAAGAACCATTAAACTTGCGGTTTAGCCCTGTAGTAGAAAAACGATTAGACATTGCCACCTGTTCACCATTTATGCTGGTGGCACAATACATTGTGGGATGCAGCCTGCGCATTTATGTGAAATCTCGGTGTTGCTGTGTGTTTTTAGGATGAATGAGGAGCAGATTGCCACGGTTTGCCTGTCTGTGCTGAAAGCTCTGTCGGTCCTGCACACTCAGGGCGTCATCCACCGGGACATAAAGAGCGACTCCATTTTGCTCACGCACGATGGAAGAGTAAGTGTAATGTTTTGCCGCTGGGCCCTGACTTCTCTAGTAGTCTTCACTCCTTATAGTTCAAAATTAACAACCTATTGCTATTAACCAATCTTGACGTCATCCTTCTTGACAGCAAGTCATTGTTGCCAGTATAGTGGAATTTGGGCCACTGACATGGAAATCGGCATTACAACAAAAGTGTTTGTTAGTTTTTGTCTGTTTTGTTCCTTGCATTTGTTTGTTTGTGAGTCACATGGAATGATTGGCAATGGAGTAGAAAATGCAGAAAAAAGTGGCTTCCTGTTCCCCTGTGAAATTTTCAAACCTTCAGGGCTAGGTGTGTATCATCGGCCCCACTTTATTTCTGTGCTTCAGATAATGCTATGTGTCAAACCTCAGGTTCTCGTAAGACGGCCAGATGGTGCAAGCGGTGATGGTGGTGGTTGACCTGCAGCTTCTTTACAGTGGGTTTACTGGGAAGTGCAGTCACCCTCAGCTGTTTCTTGTCAGAAACGCCCTACTATGTGTGTTTGTGTGCGCGTGTGCATGTTTCACTTCCCCCCTCCTCTTAGGGTCTCGCTTCTCGTTATCTCTTGAGCGTGAATGGCCACGCCACCCTGTTCAGGTGGCTTGTACTCAACAGACTATTTACAGGCTTAACGAAGGCATTTTCAGGACCTTGACCTTTCTCCTTTGTAGCACTTATTCATGTTAATTTATGTCTCAGGAAGTAGTGACCTTTATTTACTTAATACAATTGCAAGCTCTACTGGGCAGTGTTTCCAGTTACGTCTGTATATTTTAGCGATTCTGTTGTCAGATTTAACATATTATGATACTGAGATGAGGAAGCAGAAGTGAGGCTTACAAAATGAAATGCTTTGGCCTGCAATGGTCAGCCTGCAGTCTAACACCCAACATGAATGGTTGAAAGTGGAAATGAAATAAAGCATTTTTATTATTACAATGCAGTTAGTATGGAACTTAAGTGTTTGTCCTTCAACTATTTGTGTTTGGGAAAACCCTAAATATAAAATTATTGTGGCAATGGTAAATACAAACAACATTATAAATCATCACATTTGGAAAGCATAAATAGAACTTCTGTTTGAATATGTCTTACATTTGTTATTCATCTGACCAGGGAGATCAGGAACTCCAGACATTTTCCAGATATAACTAATTCTTCAGTTCTTGAAGGTGGCAGTTTACTTCTCCATACTTTTTCCAGATTTTCAATGCCCTGTATAGGCACCATTTAAGCTGACACGTTGCCGTGTGCAGTGATATATTTTTATCCACTGAGGTTTTCATTCAGGGAAGTTAAACGGCAGCTTAAGCGAGATGAAATGCCACCCAGCTTAGGCCTGTTGCTCAAACTCCACCAAATATATTCGCTGCTCGGTAAAAACGGTACTGAAATGAAAACCTGTACCAAGAAGCTGGGGAGGGGAACTGGGGTGCTGATCTGCAACCAAACGATTCCAAACCTGCTGCAGTTTTCAGTAGGAGAAAAATATGACGAGTAAAAAGCGAGTGTCTAATGGATAGCACAGATGGACCACCAGAACACTCATTAAAATGTATTTTCAGTCAGTATGTTACTACGCATGTTGCTTAATGTTGTTTTGATGCTACCCCACTAAAGCACACTCCACTTGGGTACTGCCAAGTTTTGACCATTTCAATTATTTTCTGCACTTTGCTAAGGGAAATCATTGTAGTGTTCGAGGGAGGTGGTTAATGGGATGAAACTGATGCTATCTGATGAAGACAACTTGCCCGAAAACTTTGCTTTTTCTGTGTTTTCTGCTCGTCGTTAACCCATTAGCCAACATGCTCAGCCATTTTGTCTCTCACCCACTCAGGTGAAGCTGTCCGACTTTGGCTTCTGCGCCCAGGTGTCCAAAGAGGTCCAGCGGCGCAAGTCCTTGGTGGGAACGCCCTACTGGATGGCACCAGAGCTAATCTCCAGACTGCCTTATGGACCAGAGGTGGGTCTCCTACCCCTGGGATGTTGGTTTAGTAGTCCCTCAGCCCTGGAACTGAGAGTTCTCAGGGCATGATATTTTAGATAAATCTTTTCAATAGTGGTTCCCGTCAGTGAGTTTTTAGAAGTTTTTGGTAAATTATTGACATACCTAACCAATCAGCCTTGTATGGAATATCTACTTCCTGTTAGCTTTGTATATCTTGACTCATCTCCAGGGATTGAATTCAAATAAAAAATGTTCGGTTTGAATGGTAGATAGTTTCTCTTATAAATGCCTTATAGAATTGAGTCTAGGATGCCACATTGTAACTGACTGGCCTGGAAGTTTCAGGTAAATGGCTGGTTGTTTCAAACTGCTAACTTGCCTCCTCTTGCCCTTTCTGCCATATTCCCCTATGGCGTCCTGCTCAGGTGGACGTCTGGTCTCTGGGAGTTATGGTGATCGAGATGGTGGATGGCGAGCCGCCATACTTCAACGAGCCTCCCCTCAAGGCCATGAAGATGATTCGCGACAACCTGCCGCCCAAGCTCAAGAACCTCCACAAGGCAAGGCTTGTTGTTTTCAGTGACCCCCTAAAACCGTTTTAAAGCCACACTTAACATTAGTTTACGGCATTTGTGCTGCTTAAGAAAAGACTGAATTTCTGTCTAGTCCTTTTATTTTTAATAAATTGGAATATTAGCTGAAATTTTCAAATAATTAGCACTTCCGTTGGTCTGCTTCCCCAGGTCTCTCCTCTTCTCAAGGGCTTCCTGGATCGAATGCTAGTGCGAGACCCCTCCCAGAGAGCCACTGCCAATGAGCTTCTTAAGCACCCCTTCCTCAGCAAGGCTGGACCGCCGTCATGCATCGTGCCACTCATGAGGCAGAATCGCATGAGATGAGTGATGTCATCTGCCAGCGCTGCATTCTTCTTGAGGGAGCAGCCTCCAAAAGCTGAGCGACAGTGCAATCAGGCAGAGCAGCATGGGCTTTCATTAAATTCAAACCTTTTCAAACCAGGAGCTGGTGGAGAGAAACATAGCGCCTTTGGCAACCCACTGCTAAATGAACATGCTTTTGAAAGGATATTTTTCAAAGCATTTTTGACAATTTATCTTGTTCCCAGTGTTTTTTTTGTTTGTTTTTTTCCATGGAGCAAGTGGGAAACCAGATGATCTTTAAAGTCTGTTGTACATCAGAGAAAGATTGCAGACTGTATGCCTAGGATCCATGCACAGACAAGACCTGCAATCCCTACTGCCGAACTACATATGTTTGTTCTCAAATATGAAACTTTTTTTAATGAAGATATACACTTGCTTACTGTTACATACAGAACCTGAGGATAAGCACTGGAATTGTGTTTTATGAAACACTGTGTAGTGTGATTCGAACACAGAAATCGGTTGTTTTTATTGGTGACAAAACGGAAAATTTCCTTTTTATTTTGCCTTTTTTGTCAGCATGGGGATGGGATTGATCGCAAATGTTTTAATTTAGCGTTTTTAAATTTTATATTTTATTTTAGTCATGGTAGTGTTTAGTGCTGTAGATACAAGGCCTAATCCATTACTATGATGCTGCGGGTGTAGAATGTTAGGAGCCAGGACAGTGCTGGAGCAGCCCTTTAAATAAAAAAAATCCCATATGACTACTGAAGAAGGTCCGCTAATTGGCTTATATTAGTGACTGGCCTGTCCTCGGAACATTTCTGAGGGAGGACAGAGCAGACTACCTGAATGTATAACTGAGCCACAGAATCTCTGTAGAAGGGCTTATAAGTGGAGGAAACATCCACAAGAGCTGCTATAATCTTGGCGTCCCTCATATAGCAACCAACAGTACTGGACATGTTCTCAAAATCCAGGGGAGGCCACTGTCAGCAGTGCTTGCTCACCAGCCTGTCGGTCTACCTGCCTGTGCACGCCCACACACACACACCTGCTTACAGACACATGCACACGGATAGACAGACTGTTTCCACCGAGGGACCCAACCATCAGAGCCTTCATGGACCACTTGCACAATTTACCGCAGCAGAGGCCATCAGCCGCAGGTTACGTTGCGGGCCAAGACCAACCAAAGACTGAGGAGTGTACGTGCTTGCTAAAAGAGTAACCAGTCACATGGCCACTTGCACGTGGTGTCCTCATCAACAGGGTGGCACTGTGGAGCATTACTCCATGCTTAAGACTGTACCATGTGAAAGCCCTGCCGGCAGGATAAGATCAGCATTCCCACAACTGGTACACACTACACTACATCTCCAGAGTGGTTTAAGAGCACTCTTTTTCTTAGGAAGTAATCTGCCCCTAGTGTATTGTAAAGATAAAAGTATTGTATCATATGCTTAAAACATGTGCTCCTGTGGCTAGATGTAAATTTCTACCATTTCTCAGTTAATTTTTTATTTCAAATACTCTTCAATTTTTATTTATGCTTCTAAAGGAAGTTGTATGTAGTGTTTGGCTTTTAGGTTTTCTTTCATTTAAAGATTAGTTTAAGTCTTAGACATGAGAATTGACTTTTGGAGATCACCCTCCAATCAGTCCTCCTCCTGGCTGCTTTGTCAATGAAGAGCTACATGTTTTGTGTAGTGTTTTAAAATATGGATGGGGATGTGGGGTAACTGAAAGAAGACAATCAAAACTTTCAGGTAGAGAAACCTGTAGCAATTTTTCTTTAGTTCCCATCTATTTTATTATCCTTTATTTCAGATATATCTAAGTTTCATGTCATCCTCCAATATAAGGCAGAAAGGTAGCAAAAGTATTTTTATACTATTAGCCAATAGAAAGTGAGGGGCTCAATGCCTCAGCAGAAGAAAATGACAAAATTGCTTGGACACAAGACCAAGAAGGCAGCCCACAGTCTCTCTACCCAAAAAGAAAGAGCAAAATGCTTCCCTGCACATCCTGCAGATTGGCAAACGGCCTTAAAACAGGAATTGTCTCAGCTGGTCACTTTACTTCCTGTTGAAAGATAATCCTTGATAATGCATACTTGCAGGTGCATCGTTTTGTGGTGGGGTAAACTTTGTGGTTCACTTTTCCTCCCTAGCACAGGGTTCAGGGGTTTTTTTGGAGGCATGCTGAGATATTTAAAAACATTCTTAACTTAGATTGGTGGAAAATAGGACTGCTTGGCCCACTGAGTGAAAATTCCTCAGCTGGCCTTGTCTGTCCTGTGAAGCTCTTATCATGGAAGACACTGGCTTCTTTCTTGACTGGACTATTTCTGTGGCTAACTGCCATTCTCATTCTCAGATCCGCCCAAAAATTGGCTGAAACTTCTGAAGCATGGAGGCTCTCCAATGCTTAAAACTATATAATGGAAAGCAACAATGCTTCCCCTTTCAGTATCCAATTGTGCCCTTTTTAAAGGCATTACAGGGTAAACATTATTTGTTAGGAACATTTTAGAAGTTTGTTATCCATGATAGTTAGTGTTGAATTTAAAGTAATTGCCCTCTGAATTTTTCTCTCTGCGTTAAGTTCAGGACCTACAGTGAATCATGGTGAACATGTTGCAGATATTTGCTGCTGTAGATTGTCGGGAGGCTAGTAAAAAAAACCTGTCCTTTTTTCAGATATTGGTCAGGGTTTTTTTCAACTGGCTTTGTCTGTTTACAGTTATTTCAAATGATTTCCTTTAATGGCTGTGGGTTAGCGACCTAATTCAAAATGAGAAACAAATCAATCAAAATACAATCAAAAAATCTGTATCCCTACTACTTTGATAAACATCTGTACCAGTGTAATTTTTTTTTCTTCAAAACAGCGCTGTGTGTTCTTGCCTTAATGTCTAAAATGATAAAAATGTGGCCCAATTTAGGGATGCCCAACTACTGTGACTCAACAGCATGTGCACATGAACAAACTCTTAACAATCCTCAATCTTCTTGACATGGTATCTTGTGTGCCTCAAGAGTAAAACGCTTTATTTTAAAAATCACATTTGGTTGCTATTGCAAGTATGGAGATGAGAGCATCCTCATTAGAACTGTGACAACTACTGACTGGCTTGCTCGGAACGTATTTATATGTAAATTAATTGACCAAATGTGTGTTTTATTAAGTCCATTACTGCGGACTTAAGTTCCTGCGGACTTAAATGCGCAATAGTTTCTGCACCAGTATTGCAAATTAGGCTTGTTCGCAATTAATTATGATTCCTTTAGAGGTTCTATTGATTTTGAATTTCCACTGTTACTGAAAATTTAAAAAAAATATTTTTCACATGGCAGATTTTACAGTTGTTTTTTTTTGCAAATACAGTTTTTCTGAAAGCGGATGAGTCGTGTCCCCTCAATGGTGTACGTGTCTAGTCCCGATCGTGTTGTTGAAGATGCAAGCCCAATTAAAAGGAGAAACTAAAACAAATGTAGAAACTAATGTAGAGATCTTCATCTGTGTGATATTGATCTTCATAGTGGTGCTAGAACAGTGCTGCCAGTTATACCCTTTTTGTAGGTAGTGACTAGCAAAATCCTAATTAGGAAATAGGTCGACTTGTGGGTGAACATAAAGCAGGTCATAACGGTCAGCACTCGCACACCTGTTCAGAGAATTGTAAGGAATCAACCATTTACCCAGCACAGAAAGCAGAACGGTGCAATGTGTTTTTGTACATTTTGTAGTGGACAGAATGTTTGATAAATTACTCCAAAATGGGTGCGTTTTTTTTCGTCGGTAATAACTAGATTGCTTGCGTTTCTGGAACTACTTCTGTAATATGACGTTGCAAGCCTTCGTCTTCGTTTTAAAATTTCTACTGCTGAGCCAATTTTTTACTGTTACCCAAATGTTGACGAACCTAACATCACTGTAAAGACGCCCCCACGCCGGCTGCTCACAGTTACGTCACTTCAAAATTATTTATGGGTGTCTGAACTGTTGTGGTTAACTGCCTGGTGAGCAGTGGCGTTCAATAAACCAACAAGTAATTGGTGGAAAAATGAATGGGTGCTGCACAAAACTGCCTTAGTGGTATGTTGTTGTGAACTACGGTTAAATAATTTGACATTTTACCATTGTGTTAAATGCGTCTAGAAAACCGCTGTATTCATATTCACCGTTTAGGATCTGTATAGTGTGACAACTCTGGTAATGTTTGTCACTCGCTCCGGATCTTTTACACTGTCCTCTAGCATAAAAGAAACTCACACTTTCAGGAATAATGCTTAAACAGGATGGTACCTGCGTGTTTTATTTACAGTGTGTCAAACAAAAGAAAAACATTAACCTAACTTTAGAAGCCTAACTTCTTTTTGGAGTGCCAACTACACAATAATCTCTAACTAATTGGCTGGGCGCAAAACACTAGGACTTTAAAGTCCTACTTTTCACAAACACTCATTCTTTCAATACTGCTCTCGGTTCTAAACTCACTGTCCAATGGCTGCCCGTCCGTCCCACGCCTCCTGGGGATTGTAGTCAGACTGCACCAGGCAAATAGGACTACATTACCTTAAAATGGATAGAGGCTGCGTATAGTCCGTGGCCCAAAATACCGTCCCTCGACCACAGTGCCCCACCCTTTATCACAACAGTCAGTGATACTAACAATGTTGCGTTAAAGTTAATATCTTTACAAATATTTATAAATAATGGGCAAGTAGGATTGATTTTTTAATCCAGGGTTTGTTTGGCGTTAATTAAGAGCTGCTTACAATTTCTTAGCGTATTTCTGCGATGAGAAACACAAATGGCGAATATACTTTAAAAATAATTAATATAACACGGACAACTAAATGTAACTCACATTACGGAAGTACCAAAAGTCACATTTTTCAAGCCTACTATAGGATAAGCACTTAATGCTCAATTAAGTTAAGTGCCAAAACTACTATGTTGAATTATTGTAAAAGCTATCATACGTATACCTTTCGACGGGACACCATAATAGCGATTTGTAGACTTGTATTTTTAAAGGTAAGGCTACGGAATTTCCCGAGCACGAGAATTCGCAGAGACGCTGGATTTGGGCGGAGTTATCGAGGTCTGCACTGAATGAAGTGTCGCGGGCAATGTATTACATCGCATAGTCTCAGTAGCCTATTGCAAGTCTTGTAATACTTTCCGACACAGCTGAGCGAAGACTCGAGTACCAGCGGCGGTCAAAGAGATCCACCAGTTGCTTCGCTGACCATTCATTTGGACGGGATTTTCACGAATCATACTGTCAAATTCAGGGCAGTCGCAAAACAAATGAATCGTGTTGTCATCTTTTTTATTGAACTGTGAAGACAAATTTGACAATTCAAGCGGTTAAGAAACACCACCGGTAAGCACCGCCCCAACTCTAATAATTTTAGATATTTTTTAATGGTAAATGGTATTTTACTATTTGAACAATATCAGAGATAACTTTTAAATATTTGCTGGTGTGTCATTACATT
>JAOYSI010030549.1:57214-67393 GCA_025775065.1 Hiodon alosoides
TTAATGGTAAATGGTATTTTACTATTTGAACAATATCAGAGATAACTTTTAAATATTTGCTGGTGTGTCATTACATTGTCTTGCTAACTAATTAGACCAAATACCGAGAGCCAAATTAGACGTGAATATTCAGGCTCTAAAAATAACGCTCCATCTGGCACAATAAAACAAATTCATATCTGTTGTTGTGTAGAAGAAATCTTGTAATAATAGAAACTGATTAAGGTATAAATCAATTTTCAGAATTGAAAGTATAACAATATCGAAAAATCGTTCGTGTATTCTAACAATGGACCTTGAAATGGCCAGTATTACTATAAGATGGTAGTGTCTGATGTGTTCCTGGGACGAATGTATTTAACATGTAAAACAATACAAGATTCTGAAACGATGATGCTTTTGAAATGCTATTTAGAAGCAATATTTAGAAGTATTACGTTGTACAGTCAACGGTATCGTTTTGTTAGTCTTTTAATTTCCCAAACATCTTTAATTTTCCAAACATCTATCGTGATAATATGATCGACGATTTGAGCACACTCCGTTATGTCTGTGGAACTAACCTATCTCTTCACGGCAACTGCGTTCTAAGAATATTCACACGCAGCAAACGCACCAAAACTCAGCGAAATACCCAATCCAAAAAGGAACAAGCCCGAGTTACACTTATATCTATTCATGAACGTAGGTGCGATATTAAGGTTTCTACACAACTGGGTTTTATTAAATACCAATGTCTATATTACTTATTTCGCCTTAGATAGAAAATCATAATTTATTTCACACATACAAAGGGATAAACAGTGCAGAAATACAAATAGTTGGACAACACGTGCAGGACTTGCATAGTCTTCTTTAAATAATCAAATATGCTGAGAGTGTCTATATCTAAATCTATAAGAGACCACTTGCTCCTTTTTAGAGTCTGACACATTATACTTTTTGAGGCAGCTTGAGAGATGTTAACATATTGCACAATGCACAAGATAAGGGAAGATAGAAGGAGCGATGTGGCAGCACTTACATTGTGGTGCCAACTCATTAGGGAGACAGCAACTGAGTGAGAGCAGGGGCTCACCCGGTTGCTACATGAATGACTGGGGCTGCTTGAAACCAAACCACATCATAAACAAAGAGGGAGACCAGCAAGACTCAGACAGGCTTCTTCAGCCTTCAGGCTCTGAAAATGTTAATATGTACTTCTCACGTGGGAAGCTGCAGTCACACCAGTCAGTGCTGTCGTGTCAGTGGAAGATGCCCCTCAAACACTGACCCCTGGTCAGATTCAACTGCTTGCATGACACAAGTTTGGGTTGCAGATATAGTCATTGCTGTAGCCTGGGGCAGCTCCCTGTTCTTTCTCTGCAACCACAACAAGGAAAACGTGGGTGTGGGATCCGAGAGATATTCAAACATGCGTTTTCATTGGCATCTAGATTTTTAAATATGTGTACAAATGAACAGCCATCTTTTATGAAACCTGGATTAAAAAGGAAACACATGCACTGCACAAAATAATCAGGGATATTGAACCAATTGTAATTGAACCAATTGGTTGCTGCCACCAAGTAATTACCTTGTGGGTGGTTGTTTGTCTGTCAGTGAGCTATAGTAGTGATAGTGGTGTTTCTACAGTCCACAGAAGCCCTGAAAGGTACTGCGCATCTGTATGTTTGTGTGCAGGTGAGCTGCAGTGGCACTGGTGTGTACAGACCACAGCAGGCCGATGAGGACGCTTGTCTGTATGTGTGTGTGTGTGCGCATTGCAAAGCTATGATGAGACTCACTGTATGTGTGTATTTGCATCAGTTGAAATGACGTGAGGGTGTGGAGCCCTGAACTAATTTCTGTGTTGTTGGCAGGAAGGGCGTATTGATGTCTGCAAGCAGGCCATCGCTGCAGCAATGTATGCACTATGCACTGGGCTGCTTAATCATGATTCTGGTTGTCCTACCAGGTCTCACCACAGGTAATGTGCTAGTCTTCCCAGCAGTCACTTCAGACTTCTTTTTGCACGTTTTGCCTTGTAACTAATTCCTGGTGATGAGAGTTTACCACCCTGCATGTCAGTGTCAGTGTCCTGCACCTAAACCAGCCTCCTCCCACACTCTCCCTGGTAGCCTCCACCCTGCCTGCCAGTGTCTCCTTCATCTAAACCACCCCTCCTCCCACACTGTCCCTGGCAGCCTCTACCCTGACTTCCAGCCAAACATGATGCTGGGTCGACTTTATCTGTAACCCACCTCCTGTATTGGCCTTTTCCAGGGAAGGCTTTTAACTGCAGCCATCCCATGGTCCCAGAGCATGGAGGATTTCGCTGTGAACCCTCCCCCTGCCGGGGTTTCCTTCTCAAGAGTACCATCCACTACTTCTGTGAGCCGGGCTTCATCCTCCCAGGGCGTGGACACAGCTCTCACTGTCACAATGGGAAGTGGATCCCCAGCGTGCCTACCTGCATCCCCGACCCCAGTAAGTTTGCAGGGTTTGATTCATGAGGAACCATCAAAACTGTGCACATTCCTAACTCAAATAAACCCAGGTTGGCCTTTGTTTGGTCATGCTGTGGAAAACATTCAGGGTTTCAGATTGTACATGGTTGGTACTTTCACTCAAACACATTGCGCTGTTTTGTTTGTTATCCAACTGGTAACCCATGTTGAATAGGATGAGTTTTGGAACGCAGTAATACGAATCTCTGTCTATCTAACGTCACTGATTTTCAGTTTGTTTTTAGTTAAATAGCAGTGCAGAGCATGTTTATCCTGGCTAATCACATACCAGTCACAGCATTTTGACAACATAGTAACAACATATCCCCAAAATCAAATACATTTTCCAAACCTTTTCCTAGACATGGATAGACCTAGCTGTTAGTCAGTTAGTCAGAGCTTGGATTGTCAGACATAGTAGTTTCCTGTGGAAGTTGAGGTGATTGAAGACTTGGGTCGTCATAGCAATAACCCCTCATCCTAAAGCAGATGCTGGAGGGGAAATAAATATAAAGTGGTGCATATATATTTTTAAATATTCAAGTCAACGTAATGATTTTAAGTTGTAATGGCATAATTTGCAGAATAAAACCTGATTATTAAAAAATTATGATGACCTACATAACATAAAGAGCATCCGAAATGAAGTCATATGCAGCATACGGGACTGGCACCCGGGGCTGCTTTCGAGTCAAGGCTGTGTATTGCGCTTCCTCTTTTGGACTGCACCGCAATAAAACAGGAAACCAACAGTGAGAACAGGAAGTCAGCTTGTTACCACTTTAATTAACCTTTTTCCTCTACACAATTAAAACTCTCAGAAAAAATACTGCATCACAGAGTCGTCAAACCTCTGGAAAATGTTCTGAGGGAACCTCCAGCCTTAAAGTTTACGAATCTGTTCTTAAACACTATCAGTATCACCATTACTATCACTTCTGCTTTGGTAATTACATCTTTAATAATTGTGCATTTGTCTGCAGGGGGGTCAACTAACACAGGAGACAGGGAAGCCCAAACTCTCCCAAGTGTTGCCACGACAGCCATCGGTGTCTCAATCTTTCTCCTGACCACCACAGCCTGCATGGTGATCAAGTCCCGCATATATCCCTGCCACTCGCATAGGTAGGGCAATCGGAACTTCTCTCAATGGGGGGGCTTGTTTTGGTCAGAAATTACTATGAGAACTGAGGAATACACTCTTTCATCTATCCTCCTTAACGTGGTATTTCCAGCAGGCGATCCTCTGACCAGATGGACCTGATGGTGGACGGATTGCCTGTTTCTCTCCCTACATACGAAGAGGCGGTATACGGGAGCTGGGGCCAACCCCTCCCCCCCTGTCAGGGCCCCACCCAGCTGCTATTGTCTCAGGAGGCTACGGGGCTCCATCTACCATCACCCCAGGTCCAACTGGAGACTGGCAGTTCTTGCCAGTCCCCCAATCTACCACCGCCACCCTACGAGGAAATCCAGTCATGTCCCAGAGGCTCCCAGATTGAAGGAGATGGACGGGCACTACAAATTGCACTTTCTCTGGATAAGGACAACTAGATTTTGCAGTAGCGAAACCGCTAAGGCATTATCAAACAACAGTGGTACTAATTGTTCTCCTGTGTCCCAGCATTCGGTACCATGAATGCCATGACAGTGGCACAGAGATAAACATGCTAGCACAAGTCGACCCAAGTTGATGACTTCTTACCGTCATCTATTACTTTGATGGTGGCTTTTGGTCAGTTTTGTGCTAAGGAAAAGGTCACCTGAACACGCCTCCAGGAAGAGAGCCGAGACTTCAAGGGCTAATTATAACAAGATGATTGTTTCTAGTTGATAGCTCTAGTGATTTTGCAGATCTTGCGAGTTGCTTGGAACAAGGCATTGTTACCCTGTCAGTGATGGGACCCAAGTGCTTGTCAATTCATTCAATTTTGGGGCACCACTGAGACAAGTGATGGCTGTCTCAACTGTGTGACATCCAGCATCTTGCATCTGCTCATCAACTGTGAGGGGAAACGTGGAGCGTAAAATGAAATCGGAACTTTTGTCGTGGCCTTTTTTTTTTCCAGTGATGGCACGAAACCAACGTAGCACGACAGGAAGTAGGCAGCTCTGCACAAGTAGCAAGAGACCCATGAGAGAGATGGGAGCTGCAGTTAAGGCCTGGGCTGAATCAGTATTCTAACCACCCCACACTCAGACTTTGCTTCTTGCCCGGACTAGGGGAAATGCAGTGGAAACTGAAATATGTCTGAATGGATTCTGGCTCCTCTAGAAGATATTTAAACCCTTGGATCTCAGCCAAATCCCTCCCTTAAATGTATGCCAACCATCTTATTTACCAGTTTTCATCCATTTTCACCCTCAAAGCTTGTGATCATTGACTGGGTACTGGAGGATTCACCCCATATATTTAATCAAGATGATGAATGTGATTTTCTTTTTAAACTAAAAATCTAATATATTTGTAATGTAACATTTACATAATTAACTTTGTATACAATATTGCACTGAAATATAAATTAAAGCCTGGATGTATGCAGTGAAGCTTTTCTGCCCTCAGACCTAGTACCCTTTACTGTTTTTGTCCACTTTTTTCAAAACAAAGGAAAAATAGACCACAGTTCACACTGGTGCTTTCTCGAGATTAAAAAATAGAAAAAAACCCTTGTTGGATCACCTTTCACTTCAATAACTGGGTTAACAACATCAACAACAGCTTAAGATGTTTTTCAAGTGAATGGCCCCTTCTGTATATAGACTTTGACATGGTGGCAGTGAGACCAACCAGTGGTGTGCAGTAGTTTAAACAAGCTGGACCACTTCAACTTGGGCAATGACTTGTGGAGTAGGGGAATATTCTTTAAGCGGGTGAATAAAGTAGCGTAGACATGCTAAATAATGGCAAAATGTCTGCTTTTAAAGACAACTTAGAACATGACTAAGAACACAATGACCCAATTATTGCGACTGAGAAAATAATGTATGTTTATTACACTTAGTGGAAAAGTTGGGACGCCAACAAAGGATAGCAACAGTGCCAACTGTATCGTAACAGCGATCTAAAATTCCTTTGAAAAAAGGCAAAACTGCAAAAGTAGAGTATGCCAGTAAAATATAATGTTCTGGTGACAACATTGGCTATGCCAATATTTATTCATATTAAAGGAATTCAAAGAAGGAATATATCAAATAGCCAAAGCTATCTGTATGGCTGGATCTATACGTAGTCAGCTGGTCAGTTTAGTTAATGGGTAGCACAGTTTTTTCTACTATGTTCTAAAAGGTAGGGGCCTGGAGTACAAGCATCACTGGAAACATAGTGGGTATTATGAACTCACAGAACCCCTTGCCTAGTCTTAAGGGACCAGCAGCCACTTCTCTGTTATAGGTGAAGACCACTGTTATCTAAGAAGGATTTGCAGGGCATGTGGGTCTCGCAGTTCGGTCACTGCCACCACTCCCTCTCAGTGCATTGCACACACACACAAAAAAGCCACAAGTCACAAATCTGGATTTTATGGTTTATCTGATGAATTAAATAGGGTAAACCTTATTTGAAACATCTAATAATATTGACCACGGCTAAAGAAAATTGCGTTAAATTTCGCGTGTAATTTAATCCCAGGAGTAGGTGTTAACTTTAATAGGTGTTAACGAGTCACAATAGCTATAGCTGCAGCGAGGAGACATCGGCTTAATCAGACTCTCTGGCGCATTTTCTCTTGCTGCTCGTCCGCGCTTCAAAACTCGTCATTATCGAAATCACTTTACCACACTCAAACAGATGGTTTTAAGGGAGAGACCAATATTTAAATATAATTAATCAGCTGTCAAGGTTAACATATTTACTCTTAGAAGATCAACTGCAAAAAGGAAATTAAAAATACAATCGCATTTTCCTCAACCGAACATGCATTATACTCTGCCTTATTGGAGTTATTTGTCATTTTGTTAAAGAGTCATTTTATTAGTAATATACTTTTACCATGTCAATCCTGCTGAATCTATTTTTATGGAAAGCCCGAAGGGGCATTATATCGCCTCTTTAGAGGCAAACAGATTGATCTGTATCTTCCCAAACATCCGAAATAAGGTTCAGGAGGATGGAGCCCCCATTCGGTGCTTGCCAGTACGTTTCCTGACAGGAGATCCGCGGCTGTGTGTATTACTCACAGCAGGTGGACTGCTCGGAATGGGAGGAGATGCGCCTGTGACCAAAGCAGAACGCTGACAGCCAAGCGCTAGAGACTGGGCAAAATTTCGCCCCCTGGTGGCTGATGTAAATCACCACCCACGTGATGCCCATAAACGGTCACGAAAGAATTGTCGTCCGCCAGAGTGGAGAGGATAGACTGGGAGACAACATGTAGCCCAAGGTAACTTACTACCTGGGTTTGCGACATCCAGGAGTTTATATGGTTCACTCTCGGGCCCAGCCCGATGAGGTGGTAGGTTACAAGCTGTGTAAGTTACCACGCTTACCATGGTGACTTGGTGCAGATGAGTTGGTCGTCCAGGTAGATCAGGACCCCCAGCCCTGAGACTCAAAATCCATTGCACTTGAAGACGTGTGGAGCTAGCAAAAATGAAAACATGCTTTGCCCTGGGGAGGAAAACTGAAGATGCTTACTGCGTGAACTAAGCTGACACAGGTAGGAAACATAATACTCAAATCATTCTGTAAAAACAGCCATCATGCTATGTGCTACAAAGTTCACGTAGAAACAGCTTTCAAGAAAGATTTTAATTTCAGGTACAACTCAGTTTTAACTTGTTTCCAATTCAACCTGATACATGATTTAACCAAAACTAAAATACCATCATCCGAGTAGCATACTCTTATTATTATCTTAGTATTATGTAGTTCCACACAGAAAGAACAGACAAAAACTCAAGTCTAAATTTACTTTATATCTTGTTACAGTTTTTTTTAGTCTACTGTGTAAAAGTATATAAAAAGATGCTATAAAAATGCCACTGCATTACTTTTTGTATTGAGATTGCATAAAGATTGATCGTATCAGCAATTTAAGCCCAGGTGTGGTTGTGCAGACAGAGGTTTCCTGGCTACGGTCTGTCATACTGTAAATAGGTAAAAATTAAATTCCCACAACAGAAATTTCAGATCTAAGAAACATGGTCAGGGCTAAAAAAAAAAGGATGATAAGTAATGGTTAACTGAGAGAGACATCACTCACATGGGAACAACATATTGCTACTATGTGTGTCACAAGCTCACCGCTATTTCAGTCTATTTATTGTGCGTATAGTTTTGAACAATCCCTGAACCCACCAGCTGATTCTGACGGCAAGAACACCTTAGTTTTATCCGTTTATGTTTTTATGCGGACACTGGATCAGACCCCTCCTCCTTGCTCACATAGCTCCACTGAACTGGTTGTATATCGAGGGATGGATCTCAATCTCCTCCCCCAAGCTGTAAGCACTCTCCTCCAGACAGGAGTGGTCTGCTATTTGCTGTGTGCTGAGTGACAAGCGCTGTGTTTGGGTAGTAGAGGGAGCCTACTGCAACTTTATTGAACACTGCTGGCGAGCAAGAGCAGAAATCTTGTCAGGTGGTATGTGGACAGATGGTTTCGTTTGGTTTTTCTCGTTGATGAATCCAGTTTGGGGAGTTGGCTTGAGCCCCCCATGACAACGCAGCCAATCCCAGGACTGGCTGCTGCAGTATAGGCGCCCCAGTTCAGGTCAGGGACGGCGCTCGTCTTGTGTCCTGGCCAATCGGGTCAGGCGGGCGTGATAATAAAGTGCTCATGAAAGCTGTAAGAAGATAGAAATAAAACAATATTTTCAGGCTGTCCAAGGGGGTTAGTGTTAATGTTAATTTACTGTTTCGTGCTGACAAGCCACACAAGTTTATATAAATATGTAACAATATTTATGCACCAAAAACAGGAGCACTCCTTCATCCTGGTACAGGGAAACAAACTTCCTCTGCTCAGTCTGTTGTACCAACAGATTCCTCAGCTCAATTAAATTGTAAACGTCCTGGGGAAAAGTTATTTGTAAAGAAAGTTTTCTGAACAGTAAAAGGGGTTTCTTCAAATAATGTTTGTTTAATTGGGCTCCCTTAATTTGATTTGTAATACTCATAAATATTCATACTACCCAACTGAGAGGTTATAAAATGCAGGCTTCCTGTACCTGCCGTGTCACACAGGCCTCGAGCCTCGCTCAGGATGGGATCCCGATCAGTCAGGAGCTTGCCGACGTGGTTACGCATCTCCTGATCCTCCCCTTCCAAGGGATCTGCATCCATCAGGCAACCCTGTGTCCCACACTTACATGTTCTCACAAGGTTCCCGTTACAATGCTCTAAGTGGCAACATGGGATGCTCCATCCCAGTGCACACATCCCATTGGTCGGCTGCTTCTCAGCCAACTCTCAGTTAGCACCTGATTTACACCTGAACCCTGCACATGAGACTTCCTAAACCCAAGTGATGACTCAAATTAGGCAAATGAGAGGTGGGGTAGAAATAAAACCAGAGTTTAAAACCCCCGGCATTCATTTGCTCACTAGAACACCAGAGAAGGCTACAGATGTTACAGTAGAGGCAAGATATCTGTTCTAAGAGTTTCACTATTTCTTGATAGTAAAATATTGAATAGGTTTTATTCATGATTAAATATATGATCCGAGGACATGGGGTTATAAATGGGGAGGAATAAACTGGTGTCTTTATTCTTACAGAAAAACTTACCCAATCTCCAGAATCACCCAGAAGAAGCCCCGCCCCTCTCTGCCTTTTGTCCCGCCCAGTGGGCTGCAAGGGTGAGTCCGCGTCATGCTCTAGAACTCTGTCCAATACACACAGAGGGGCAGAGCATGAAGCCCAGGACACGTCACATGGTGAGCGCAACTTTACTGTTGGTGAATGTCCAGCAACAATTGTCTTCTATTGGGTGGGGTATTATATTAATTTTACACAAAAGATAAAAGATAAGGGTAGAGGGACAGCAAAAAAATGTCTGGGATTGGGTATACCGTTTCCGTGGAACAGGAGTGGAAGATTCAGGGGAGTCAGTTTCAGGGAGTTGTGATAGGAAGGTCAGCTGAAAGTCGTCGTCCATGGAGATGTATGGTGCCAGCATATCTAGGTCCATACTCTCCACCTCCTGGAGGGGCATACAACAATTTTCTTCAGGTTTTCCGTGTCAAAATTGCTAGCAGAGAGCTATTATAACCTTACTGTGGAATTTACAGACCCCCCCCCCATACTACAAAGAACAAGTACCTCTGATTGCCCATTCTCAGAAGTCGCATCGACTGGTTTTACTGCGAAAAACTTCTCTACCAAGTCTTTGTCCATTGGCTGCTTCTCGGTGGAGCACTGAAAACAAGCAGAGGGACAAAGACTCCAAGTGAAATGGGGACAAAAGCAGGAAGTCAAGCATGAGACTGGAGGAAGGGAAGAGAAGGAAAGGAAAGGAAAGGAAAGTAAGGGGATAGGCAGTGTCTCACCGGTGCTGGCGATGGAGGGGTGCAGGGCCCATCAAAGATGGGCGATAGGAGTTTGCGCAGCTCTCGTGTGCACAGGTCGCGGGGGCACTCTGGGACAGAGTTGGGGCTAGGCAGCGGGCAGAAGGATAGGTCCTCCAGCTCCACCAGCTCTGCAGAGGTGAATAGAATTTAATGTTTCTTAGATTCAAAAAATTAAGTGAT
>JAOYSI010030550.1:12368-31237 GCA_025775065.1 Hiodon alosoides
CTCGGCTCTCCCCCGCCCCCCCCCCCGGGCCCCGCCCCCCCACGTCTGCCGGTGTCTCGGTGTAGACATTTTGGTAGATCCGCTCGATCCGTTATCTACTCGCTGCATTGCAAACTGTTGAATATGTCACAATCCAGCAACGATCCCTACGCTTTTTAGTAGATCTTTAAAGTCTAATGGACTTTTGTGTGTTTTAGCTCGTTTTGTTTTAGACGTATTCACCGTAGGCAGGTGCTGCCTGCTGCAACAGCGTCTCACCATGGTCACACAAAATGAATTCCACGTTTCCTTGGTCGCTTCTTGGATATCATCTAATTTGTTTGGGAATTTGAAACTTTCTTGAATGGCTCCAGTTTTTCCTTGCCTTATCTGTTGCTTATCCTCTTGAATACTTAAAAATGATCATTTTCTTTTTTTCTTTTTTAAACCGGATTTATTTGCTCAGTTTTAACAGGGGCCTTAAAAATTTTTTGCACCAAATTATTTTATTTGGCTCCAAATGTAGAGTCTTGAAGCACACAAAGGATTCTGTAGTGTCATATTTGGTGAATATGAGGGGGTTTGCTTTATTTTTTTGTGACATTTCACAGTTTTCTAATTTTCTGAAAGTTTATTTGAAGTTGATTGTTTTGCTTTTTAATTCAGGAAAAAAATTGGCATTTGCTCCCACGGTTTCTCCAAAGAAACTCATTCTTGCACCTAAGACTGAGTTTTTTTTAGCCCTAAGGATTATTGAATTCTTTAAATGTGACATGAGGCTATCGCTGAATGCCGCCCGTCAGGATTTTACAAACAACCTTTCGGGGGTTAATGCTATGTCTGGGGTCATTAGTCTTTCTATAATCAAAACATTCCTGAATGTATGACGTTTTCTCTTTAGTACATGTTTTACCTTTTAAGATTAGCATGCATTGTGTAGCTTTGTTTTGTTGAAAAACTAATTTGTCCAGTCTGCAGAATCTGGAGCAATTAAACGTTTTTTTTATTTTATTTTATTGTTTTCCTTTTTTTTTTCTCTAGGCCACAGTTTAGGGTACGGATTTGTTAACTATGTTAACCCTAGTGATGCAGAAAGGGCAATCAATACACTCAATGGGCTGAGACTACAGTCTAAAACTATCAAGGTAACGTGCAAAGAGGTGTTCTTATATACATGTGTCAACTGATAGATGTGATGTCTTTCATGTATAGCCCCTGGGCAGTAGAGGGGTAGCCCTCTGCTGCAAAGTGCCTATTTGAATTGGAAGATGAAGGCAATGGACACTGAGTCATTAGTCCAACAGAGCCTGGGTAGTCCAACAAGAAAGTATTTATATTTCGTTTATTTTTAATTTTATTTATCGTGCAATCTAATTTATTTGATTTAATTAATTATTTGTTTTATTTATTTGTGTGCCTGTTGAATATTTCACCTTGCTTTTTTTTTTTAAAGACCGGCAGAATAACAGTGATTTAACTTTGAGACGGTCCTGTCCTGCAAGATTTTATTTTCGGCACAGCTTCATTTTGAACGGGTTTCATTTCAAATGTATACACAACCTCTTTTTTTTTTAATTTTTTTCGGCACATGTGGACAGGCTATAAATTTAAGGTTCAATTTGGCGTATAGGGTTGTACATTCTGGCACGATTGGGGGCCGGACAATTGTGCCGAACTGAAGCCTTGCACAGCAAACCCAGCAAGTTGAATCACATTCTGTTTTATTTCACCGTTTTTTTATTTTTATTTGTTTCACAAAGGGAATCAAATTGCTTTGTAAGCAAAATGCGCCCTTGGTCTTTTTTCCTTTTGAAACATGGGGTAGTCAAACATGGGGAATTTGATTTAATTTCTTTTAATCCTTTTAATTCTTGTGGTTGGCCTGTTGTGCAGGTCTACGGTTTGCATGACAATGCTGTTAAAAATAAAAAACGCGTATGAGATGCTAATGGGTGCTGATATCGAACACTCATATTTAAAGAGAGAATCTCATATGACCTTATGGGTACCGTTAAGTGCTTAGTGAAACGGACTATGATTCGCCGTAATATTTCCTCAGTTTTAAAGGGATTATCCATATAACACGGGATTACCCGTAACGCATCCATATGGAATAACATTTAGCACGAGATAAGATTTAGTGCGATACCCTAATGTGCAATCGCGCTTCATTTTTCTGACTACGTTATTACCTTTTCTTATCAGGTGTCCTATGCTCGGCCAAGTTCTGACACCATTAAGGATGCAAACCTGTACATTAGCGGGCTGCCCAAGACCATGACTCAGAAAGATGTGGAGGACATGTTCACGCGCTATGGCCGCATAATTAACTCTCGTGTCCTGGTTGATCAGGCCTCAGGTAGGATAGGATTTTAGGAGGTTTTAGGAATAACTCATAACATAAAATTATTAAAATGCAAATGTCATCGTTGAAATGTGTTTTTGTTTGTTTTTATTATTTTTTTTGTGTCTTTTCACTCGCCTGTCAGGTCTGTCAAGGGGCGTTGCGTTCATCCGCTTCGACAAGCGAGCCGAGGCAGAGGACGCCATTAAAGACCTGAACGGCCAGAAGCCACCAGGTGCCACCGAGCCCATCACGGTGAAATTTGCAGCCAACCCCAACCAGGCGAAAAACTCCCAGCTTCTCTCTCAGCTCTACCACTCCCAGTCCCGGCGCTTTGGGGGTCCGGTGCATCACCAAGCCCAGAGGTTTAGGTGAGGGCGAACAGACGTCGGAAAACGCGTGGATGGCCTCCCGTCGCTATGTGTTGCACAACAAAGCGCTCTCGCTCATTGCGTTGCACGTTTTTATAATTTTTTTTTTTTTCTCCTCTCGTGCCCTCAAGGTTCTCTCCGATGAGTGTGGACCACATGAGCGGCCTCTCGGGGGTCAACGTGCCGGGGAACTCCACCTCGGGCTGGTGCATCTTCATCTACAACCTGGGCCAAGATGCAGACGAGGGCATCCTGTGGCAGATGTTTGGCCCTTTCGGAGCCGTTACTAACGTGAAAGTCATCCGCGACTTCAACACCAATAAATGTAAAGGGTTTGGGTTTGTCACCATGACTAACTACGAGGAGGCGGCCATGGCCATCGCTAGCCTCAATGGCTATCGCCTTGGGGACAAGATCTTGCAGGTGTCTTTCAAAACCAGCAAGTCTCACAAGTAAATAGAAAAGGCAGGCAGATATCTTGAGTTTTCTACAGGAGATGAGAAGTAAGTTAACACAGCTGAAAAGGCAAATTCATTCTTTAGTGTAATATCCATTTTGCGCCAATTTTCATGTGTTTGTCATAGTCTAAAGGAGAGAGTAGAAAGGATTTTTTAAAGTCATACTTTGGAATGCGATAGATGTGTTCAGATGTACTTGAGATACCCCGAGATTTATTGACCAATCACTAATTTCTAAAAAAAAATTAATTTGTCTGTCTGTCTTGCTAGACTTGATGTCACAATGTGCCATAAGTATGGTAAAAAAATTATTAGTAAGCATGCCTTGTCTTAACTCCGATTTTTCTCTAAGACTCGCCAGGTTTTTGAGGTACCTACCACCTGTTGTAGGCTGTACAAAAGTTGAGCATATGTGTAAGATGCCTTAATTCACACATCTGTATTACTCTTCAGTTTTAAAAAAAAACAGGTAATGTTCTTGTTGTTCGTTAAGATGTTATTCATCTCAGAGCGTTACTTTGTCAATAAGAAAAGTCCATTCTTAACACGAATCCGAGTTTCAGACATGGCATGCTTGGCACTCAATTGGAAACCAGCCCTGAGAAAATGAGACGTTGTTTTGGTGAAGCGTTCAAAGGTCAGGGCCAGTGAGAGCGATTGCTTTTCTAAGTTATGTATCTTGAAAGGGACCTGTGGTGAAGACCCTGATTGTTATGTAAAGTCCCAAATAAATTGAAGGAAGTTTTTCTTTTCTTTTTTTTTTTTTTTTTTTTATTTACCCCCCCCCCCCCCAAACCACCACCACACGTGTTTGCTGTAATATGCATCCCATTTCAAATTTAAAACTGGGCTAAATATAGTTGGTACTAGTTTAATTGCTATTTAAGACATTTGAGCAACAGTATTTTCTTGCATCAACTTTAGCCTTTTCCTATTTTGTTTTGTTTTAGACGTCATTTTGATTTATTCTTTATTCTCTATTGAGAAAAAAGCCCAAAAAAAGGACTATTTTCTTTCAGTGCAGTTTAGTTTGGTAATAAGTCTCAAGTAGTTTTAAAGACTAATCCCAAGCTTCTGTAAACTGCCTTGATTAATTTTTCTTTTCTTAAAATTTCTTTTTGCTTTTGTGTTTTCTTTGTTTTGTTTGATTTAATTTTGCATTGTGAACATTAAATTTGATTTTGTTTTGCTGAAATTTTGTTTGTTTGGTTTTTTTTGATTAACCTTTTTTCTTTCCTCTTTGGTTTTGCTTGGCCCTATTGGTTTTTTCATCCGACCTTTATTTTTATTTATTTAAATGTTTGTCGGTTTATAAATGGCACAGTTCGATCATTGGTTTAATCACCTCTAGGACCAAACAATCCTTTTAGTATACTTAGACTTAATATCTGGATCAAATTGTTCATTTCCTTGTTCCAACTCCCTCGACTGACTTATTTTGAAACAATACTTTTAAAATAATTTTTTAGTTATACAATCCCAACCTATTTTCTTGTTCTGTTAGACTTTCTTTGTCCTTCCAATTTTTTTTTTTTCAATCCAACATGTATTCAAAAGGATGTCTATGAAGAGTCTAAGTTTTATTACGTTTTAGCCAGTTCACACTTTGTTTCAAAGGCAACAAAAAAAGTATAAATTAATTAAATTTTAAGGTATGGTGGTGTTTTTCTTTTTAAACAAAGTTGCAGATGAAAGTGGAAAATTGCAAACTGGAAAGCTCTTTAATGCAAGTTTAACTGGAACAGGCAGGGATGGGTGCCCACTGTATTCACGACTAACTTGTTATCGATTAGAAGTACGTTTTGTGTTGGATGCTCTTCGAAACGAGCCACTGTGTGTGTTTCTTTATGTAGCCATTTTTGTGCTCGTTAATTTGAAAGCATGCAAGTATTTCAAAACTTTCTTTTATTTTTCTCCTGCACCCTGCATGGAGAGGGTGGGGGGAAGTACGATTGGTTTCCTCCGATCCAATCACCTTTGAGTCGCGTACCTCTACATTGCGCAGGCCGCATGAGAGGTTCTGAGCCCATTGGAAGAGAGAGGGAACTACCAGACTGAGCCCCGAGAAACCCTACCAATTCCCATCCACCCCAGACCGAGCGGCACACTGACAATTGTACGTCTCTTCACTTACAGTCCCAATACGCAATTGACATCTGGATTCAAACCTGCGAAGTCCAGATAATAGGTTTCGGGGAAGCGCGTATACAGATTTTTGTGGTAACCGGTCACTATATCTGAGTACATGAATTAATTTTTTCCTTCAAGTTTACTTAAATGGAATGTCTTCAGGTTAGTATATCTGTATTTGTATTAATATGATCTGTTTTCTGCACTTTGTTCACAGAAAAGCCTATTTTGGGCGGTTTAGATAAACTGGATTGTTTGAGAACCACTAGACTATTGTTGAAAGATGCACATGTGTATATATACACACACATGCTAGGTAGTTGAGATTTTATTCATAGTATGTGTGAGGTGTAAGAAACCCAAATTTAGATGACAACCCCCCCCCCCCCCCCCAACTGTAGTACAGTCATATTCAGGAGCAACTTAGTAACTTATTTTTTCTATTTATTCCTACCACTGTTGTAAACTATTTCTGTACCTAAATGGTTAATGCTAGTGTAAGGCAGGAGAAATACATTTTCCTCATTTTTGGCCTAATCCTTCACATGGTGCAATATTTCATATCTTAACTGAGCTCTTTTGGAGTTGTAGCACTTATTTGCTTTATATTTTTAATCACTTTTCTCTCAGTTTACTTGAGTTGTCTAGTAAGATGACCTTTCCATTGAGTTTTCTTTCTTTCACCACCTGGAATTTGTATAATAAAGTGGAATTACTGGAGTGGAGAACATAGCTTTCTTTTTCAGCCTTAACTTGTGTGTGGAAAGTCAGGAAGTTTTCAGCCTAAGCATCAGGAGGCTTTATTTATTTTAACTTTGTATATGGTCATGCAGTTTTGTGAATGTTTAGCTATAGTATTTCTGTACCTTCAATTAATTTTGTTGATTTCAAATTACAATTTTAAGTCATCCTCAGAACTGTACTGTCTAACATTTTAATTATTTTAAGTCAGACACTGTTTTAAAGTTAAAGGAAAAATAAAGATGAAAATCATTTTACGGTTTCTTGTTCTCAACAGGCCTGTGTAATGATCCCTATCAGTTCCTTAATATCAATTCTGGGGATCAGAGGACACTAAGGAGCAGAATATCTGACAGGTATTACAGCATTGCTTTCTTATTCTGTAAATTCGCCTCCAAAGGAAAGGATTACAAGTATGTACGGCACTTTTAAATTATTGCTTCTTCGGTGGTATAATAACTAATTTTAGTGGAACCGCATTATACTCATCAGTCGGCTAATTAATTGGCAATGTTAAAAAATAAAATATTGTGACTTACTAAGATTTCATTGTCAGATTTTATCTCGGGTGTGTTTGTCGCCAGATCTCTACAGAAATATTGTATACCGTTACACTCAGACCTGAAAGAAGAAATGACTTCCTTTGTTTACGGTAAGTAATGGGATCGGCCCGTGTGTGCCTCTTTTTTGGAAGCGAGGAGTGTATGTAGTTTCTGTAAAGTGACGCTACAAATCTGCGTGCTAAAGCGAATGGACGGCGTGAACAGAAGCGGTGTCCTCCTGGGAAATACTTACAATTCCAATATGTCTACACTTGTCGTCTGGTTAACTGACTTGGGTGAAATCTAAAACATCAGATCATAGATGGGTCAAACACTTGCAAGTTGTTTATGCATTCTTTAGATAGGACATGTCCCTGTCCAATTTTCCTACATTTGAGGTTTCGACTCGTATCTATAACTCATGTTGAAAATCGTTATTCGACTGGAATTGTAAAGTAGCAAATAATTTTGGTGTAAACCCGCAAATTCATAAACGTAGACGTGCTCCTCTGCGCAGTCGCAGCCAGCTGTATTTTAGACGCACACTCCTTCGAGTCACATCAGTTAGCTAGCCGTCTCTGTAGCAATAAATCCGGAGTCAGGCGTGCGCTGGAACTTGTCAACCTAACGCATAATTCAAAAGACTGCGAACCGCCTTATAGCTGAGTATACCGAAGCCTATCCCCTATTGAATCCATTACGATTGGGAAAATTGCTCGACACCATCGTAGATGTTATCGATAGATGAACCCAAAACGCAGCTAAACCTGACATCTGAAGGCTAAAGATAGTGGCCACCTGCGAATGTACGTATTTTTAAGTCCCATTTACGTTTTTTAAAGGTGTATATAATACAGCCTACAGCATGTTTTGGTCGTATAATGAGTTCGTTTTTTCCCCATTAAATTAATGGAATTAATGGAAAACGTGAATGACTTCTAGTTTTAGAATATTTTTTCTGTAAAATTTTGAATTAATTTCCACCAGTATACAATTATAACCGCTGTTAAGCTTTGCACGAAAACACTCTCAGCGCTCTTTTGGTTGCCCTTGAATTGATGAACACTGTGTAATAATGCACTACCAGTTTTGCGGTTATACTAATAGGAAAACAAACCAATGGGTAAATTGTGTCCCTTCTATTTACTGCGACCAGCATTTGTGCCAGACGGAGACATCCAAGACATTCAAGAAAAGAATTTGTGGACGCGGTTCATCGGGACCAGTGAGTAAAATCCAGTATACTTTCAAAGCATTCCGAGTTATATTAATTGTTAAAGGAATATCCTTTTAACATTCTTAAATGACGCTACGGTTCAGTGGATAATAGAACCGAAGAAGTCCATATTCTCCGTTCTTTATTATCCAGAGTGTTGTTAGTTAAATTGACATGGAGATGGAATGAGTCGTATGGGTGAAATAGACACTGGATATCATTACCTCTCAGGTTCTGATTCATACACGGCTCATAAGTTGTTTTGCATATGAAACCCTCCCAGGCCGCTCCTAATAGTCTGGTTGGCGTTCGCAAATATTCTAGGTTCTAATAGGATGTTTGCTTGTTATTATCCTAAAACCACCAAAAGAATGAGTGTTTAAGTAGAAAAATAGATGATATTGTAATATTGTTTCCTTCAATTACGAGTAGAGTAGACCAGAACAAATTAATTACACTTCCATAAATGTGAAAAATACTATTTTACCAATCTATTTTAAAGAGAGTTCAAATAACCAACTTGTATAACCTTGTTATACCATGCTTACTTACCCAAGTTAAGGATAACGGATAGTATTTACCAACAAATAAATAACATAACCAACGACTAAGATCTCAGGTGTCAATGTAACAAATAATGTACAGAGAAAATCAAATAGTTTCAAGTCACCGTGTTTCCCCTGTGAGTGCACTTAATTCCCTACCACCCCTTTGGTTAGAAGTCCAGACAGCGACGATGTTGAAGACGAGGACCCGGTGAATAGAGTGATGAACAGTTGACCGTTGACGATTCTTCCACAACAGCCAGGATATCCAATTCGGAGGTCTATATTCGATCAACCCTCCGGTCTAAGTTTCCGTCCTTTCGGGTTTCATTTTGTCTATCTATCTTTGTTTCATTCATCTCAAATCATACAATTCGTTGTAACTATAATTTTTTACTTAAGTTATTTTCGTCTCCCAATTGCATTGCGTTACCTTACTCTAACCAATCATTACTGATCATCTCATCATTAGTGAGATGAGTAAATTATCGCTTGTGTTGGCGATTTGACAACCTGGTAAATTTTAACTGCGTCTGCATTCCTGATTGGATGATAACATGTTTTTTTTTTTGAAGCATACAGGTCTACAAGAAAGTCAAAACAAGTAACTAAGTTCTGCACATCAAAATGAAGACGAATTGAGCCAGTTGGCCTGCCGTACTCGAGTTGCCTACAGAGTGTGAGAGAGACATGTGGCTTGGAGGAGACCCGCGGTAATTCCTCACCCTCCCCCATTTCATGGTTTCAAGATGCATCAGCACAGTAAGTCTCTTTAAAATGAGATAAAATGCTTTATTACAGTGGATGTTTCTGACGTAAGAATTTTTAAGGCAACATCAGAACAAAAAAAAAAAAATACAGTCGTTTACAACCACAAGTGCCAAATAGCATTTACCCCATCCGATTTTTCAATTTTTGTAAATTGAAACAGAAACAAATACGATAAAGCACATGTTGCATGTTGTTTCAATGCATGATTTAGCAGTTTTCCAAATGTATGCCAGCACACATTCTGTCATTTTTTTCTCAATATCAGCAACAACTATGGGAATTGGTACAATGCATTTTAAAGACACAGTGACACATTTTTACAGGGCGCGGCAGCGGGGGAGGCAACAGCTATATTACGGCAATGAGGCACATACCAATGTGTGCTTCGCATCTCAGCAAGCTAACCTGAATCTGAAGGAACATTTCCAGTCACAAAATACTGGATGATAAAGAGGCAAAAAATGTTTGTTCAGTTATAGATTATGGCACCGTTGTGTAACAACTGCTTCAAATCATCAATCCCCCAAAGTAGTTTTCTGTGATTGGCATCTCTTCCTTGGTTAGATATGGCAAATGTTGTAGTAGGCAACGGGCTTCTCTACAACCGTTTCTCCGATCACTTCAAAAATGCAGTCCTTGCTGGCCAGCAGTGGCACCTCTGTTGCAGGCATGCTTACTACACTGTGCATGCCACAGGATGTTACAGTGTCCCGCTGAAATATACACACACAAAGGTCCATCATTAGCCATGGCACCAAGGTTTGTTTGAGAATAGCCGTGTGCACATGGACACACAATCGCTGTAACTGTTTACCAAACAAGACAAACAAGCTTTGTATCTAGTGGTGTACACTGTGGTTCAACTAATTGACATTTAGGTCAGACGTTAACGTTTGTGTAATGGAAATGAAGTTTGCGTAGAGTGTGGCAGATCTTGCCTTCTGATGTAAATGTGAAACTGAGGCCTATGGTTGACTGCCAGCCTTTCTGAACGGAGCCTATAATTTCATCAGGACCAGCAGGGATGCGATTATGAGGAGGCTTCCTCTTACCCGCCCATTGTTTGTAGCGAAATCTTTCGCACACACGTGAGCCATGATCCCTGCTGCTAAGGCATCTCCCAAGACGTTGATCATCGTTCTGAATCGATCACTGGAAAGTAGAGAAAAGAGGTTTGAATTTAGTTTGCCACAGTTCTCAAAGCTAAAAAAACAAAGGGGACTTCCCCCTAAAATCTTATTTCAAAGAATTCCAAAGATTTGGGATAAATAAATATAAAGTTCAGGAAAAATGTATCATGTCAAACTTACAGAACCCAGTCAATGGCCACAATAAGTGTGATGTCATCAGGCGGCAAGCCCACTGAGGTCAGCACAATTACCATGGTTACCAGGCCAGCTTGTGGGATCCCAGCCGCACCTATACTGGCAGCTGTTGCAGTTATGCTGGAGGAAACAAAGACCAAATACATTTTTTAACTTGAAATCTACAACTATTCATTTAAAATAATATATTTTTTGATTAATGTTCCAGGAGTGCGGAAATACTCCCTTTTCTCCACAACAAAAAAATAATTACCTAATGGTAATCAGCTGCCCAAAGTCCAGCTCATGCTCGTTGACCTGTGCAATAAAAATGGCCGCCACGGCCTCATACAGGGCTGTGCCATCCATGTTAATGGTGGCGCCCACAGGCAATACAAAGCGTGCTATCCGCCGTTCCACATTACAGTTCTCTAGCAAGCACTTCATAGTGATTGGTAGGGTGGCAGAGCTGAAAACGAGAAAAAAAAAAAAAAAATATTCAATCATTCTGCCAGATGGGCTGAATACGTGCTAGAACCTGCAGAGATCCATCAACTTGTGTATGTTTATTTCCTCCCGTTCTCAAACAACCAACAATCCGTTGGCTTTCTCAGGAGACCCATAGACGATGATTTGTGATTGTGCAGATGTCATGCAAACTATTTTACTATGCGGTGTGCATGTGTAATTGTGTGTAAACCGCTATTTTCCGATTGGAACGGCTTACCTAGAAGAGGTTGCCAAGGCTATGACCAATGCTTGTAGCAAGCCGCGGATGAAGACAAACGGGTTCTTCTTTGTCAAAATAAAGTAGAAGAGCGGAAGCAGGATCAGGCCGTGAACAAAAAGCCCAATCAGAACGGTCACTGTGTACATCCCCAGTTTATTGCCAATAGTCGCGGGGTCTTGCATGTCCAAGATCTTTCCAGCCACAAGGAATATGATGCCAAAGGGGAAATACCTGCAGGCAGGTGAAATAGAAAACATCATTCCTAATCTGCGATCATGATGGTGCTGGGGGAAAAAAAGGTAAGGATGTTAAGATGCGACCTTTTTGATTTATAAGCTAAATAAGTCAATGGGGCTACATGGAGTCTAAGGTCGTGGCCACATCCCGCCTCACAATGTCACTAACTCTCAGGTCTGTAATAGCGATAACTGCAAAGCTACAGCTTAATGATTGGTGAGCTTGACTGTGGTTGACACTCACCATATGGCAGTATTAATGATCTTCATGACGCACTCATTAATGACCTGACACACGTTGACCAGGGGAGCACCTCTCTCGCCCATCTTCCCCAGAAGTAGGCCTAGGGGCAAGAGAACCAAGGGTGGTTCAAGGCAAAATGTCAGCAACAATCGTTTAGAACATATCCTTACACAATTAAAAAATATTTCCCATTACATCTGTCTCAGTCAAAAATGTCCATTTACCACTATAAATCTGGAGCATTTTGCTTAAATAATACAGATAGACCATTCAAGGAGTTTCTTACCCATGGTTGCGGAGAAAATAACAATTCCCAACACATTCATTTGCTTGCTGAGACCCGGGACTGTCTTATAGAGGAGTTCTGGGGCTGGGGTGACCTCTAGGAACACAGGGTGGCCCAGTTTGGGATTACTGTAGTCTGGCATAATGTAGACGTAGTTGGGTTGGGATTCCAAGACGATGGTTTTGACCTGCGGCACCACTTCTGTCTTGTACTGAAATAAACATGTTTAAAGTCATGAGCGCTCGCTGTTAACCATCAGCTTCATAAAATGTACAAAATAAAATCCATTTAAATACAACGAAGATTAAAGTTTCTAACGATGTATTAATTTGGTTTATTCTCTTCTTAGACTTGTGATATGACTGGTGGACTGGTGCTACATTCTGTTGCCCAGAAACGGGACAGATTTTTTGTGTGCCAAATCATAACATTGGAGTGGTTTGAAAAGTGGAATGTTAGGCTACATGCGAATTGTTGGTAACCTTAGATGCAATCAATATGTAATGGTTGCAAATTTGTTTTGTATTTTTACCTGTTGAAATGTTGCTTCAATCAGATTGGCGGGGATCATGTTCCTGCAAAAAGAATAAAGTATAATTATTTAACCAATTAAGTCTTAGCTACCATGTCCCAGTTTTTACTGATGGAGTCAATTTGCCTAACTGTTTCCACAGGTATTTCCAACCATGTGAAATCTTAAGGTCCTTATCATCTGGTCAGCTAAACTGCTTTCTCCAATGAGAGCAGTACGTGAGAATTAACCTCACGGAAGAGGTTCCTTGGGCTCTTAATTGAGATAGACCAGTGAAGATACCTAAACAGGACAAACCCTACAGCCTACAGTTTCCATTTACGTTTTACATAGAGAAAATTGGCAAGGCTGGTGTTATGCAGGGATGGCGTAAGTGCAGTTACCAAAACAGCGGATCTTGATTTTTATCAGAGGTGACTGGGGATTCCAGATTTAAGAAGGTTCCCAGGTGTATTTCTGGATCCACGCTCCTGACACTGGTCCTCACTTGGAGTCAGCTAAAGGGCCTAAGGCTGATCTGCCACCCTTTAGGAACAACAATCTAAAAATGTTTAAATGCCCTTGTGCCTTAATTGGATTGTAGGAACGGCACGCGGATAACAAATCAGAGTTTCGCCGAAGCGACGAGAGATTTTCTGCGGATCACATAATTCGTATTTTTGCTCAGGAGTCTGTGACGTGATGCATTTTTAATTAGTTCCTTTTGTGGTTGACTTTTAGCCTGATTAACTATATGACACAGACCAGCTTGTGACCACAAACATCAGGAGATTAACATCTCATTTAGACAACGCTATTCTGAATACTGTGTAACTCAACGTGTCATTAATTGTTTGTTAATGCTGCAGCTCCGTTCCAGTCAAATACCTTCTGGGTCACGTGCTCTGTCGTGCACATCAATCTTGCGGAGATCTAGAGATCTCAATTTGTTAAACTTCTCTGTGTTCCCAGGACATTGATACTTTGCTTGAGCCAAACGGCCAACCCTGAGAACATTGTTTCTGGATCTCCACTTACAGGTCTGGCCAAAAAATGACGACATCTTACATATTGAATCTTATCGCAAGTATGCCAGAAACTTCAGCAGATGAAACCTTTTCTCAAAGTTCTGAAGAAGCTGAGGACATGACCACGTCCTGTGTTGGAACTCCTCCCAGCCCCTGTTCCAAATACGTTACAACAAGTGAGGATGTTAAAGGGGTCGGGCCACTGTGGGGTGGGGTGGGGTGGGGATACCTGATAAGGTCGAGCAGGGCGTCGGCCGACGTAACGACGGCCCCGGCTCCCAGACGATTTCCGTCCTTCTGTGTGCCCAGCCCAGGCTGGATGAGGAGCACCAAGATGATGCCCACAATGACGGCGATGAAGGTGGTCCACAGATAGTACGTCACCGTGAGCAAACCCATGCGCCCGCTGGTCTTCGAGTCCATCGCGGAGAGTCCTGTCATTAAACTACACACAGGGGAGGCCAACTTCAATGGCAGTTCATTCGCTGGTGTCCTGTTCATTTTCTTTTAAACTTAATTTACAGTCATTACAACGCCACATTGAAATTGTTTCATTTCTAGTGCTTTTTAAAACATGGAAATCACAGTAAGTGGAAAGTCTGTAAGTCCAAAGTATATTTAGCCTGTTGATTCCAGAAAAGCCCATATCATGCATCTTATTAAAGACCATTTCTCAATTGCGAGACTTAGTTAGTTATTACATGGGGTAATTTGAATATGGTGAAGCACTTCTCCTGCTCATAATTGACTTTAGATTACTTGTACTTTCTATTGCGTAAGATTTAAATATCTCGAGGGCTCAGCGGTAGAAACCCAACTCACCAGAGGCTAAGCAGGATATCGTTAGCGTAAGTATATTATCGCATTCGCAAGTAAGGTGAGGCATTTACCTGGTCGTAATCAGTGGAAGAATTAGCATTTTTAGCATCCTCATGAGCAGTTCTCCCGGGAAAGAAAAGTAGACTTTTGCCTACAAAAAAAAAAGTTACTTTCAATTGTTTGCAATGACTTAACCAATCGAAACACCTGTGAGCTTTTAACTAGTCTAGGCGACTCCTTTGGTTGAAATCTTAAGATAAGATTTTTGTTTATTTCATTATTTTCCTGTATAGGTTGATATATAGCAAATGTGTTTACGGTAAACCTGCCATTATTAGCATTAGGAGAAGTTCATTAAACGATGTGACCGGGATAAATGATATTCAGCTTTGCTGAAGAAAGTGTTTCGATCTTAAACTACAAAGCTGTGTTTTCTGTTCAATAATAACTAAACCAGATGTACTTATTGACAAGGGATTTGATACTGTTTAAGTAATTACGGCACTGTTGGCAACTAAGCAGTTTTCTTTTAAAAGTTTACTTTCTTCTCTGTTTTGCCGATTTGCCTGAGGTCTAGCCTACTCTAGAGCAAAACACGAATGAATTAAAAAAAAAACTCAGATCGGATTTGCGAAACTAATTTAAATAAAACATAACACTATTAGTGGTTGTATAGTGCAATTACGATTAACGATGGTCAAAGTTTGTCCCTTGGACTGGAGTGCGATAATATTAACAGTTAGATTATTTGTCTTCTATTTAAACGAAATCATTTGCAATTACTTCCCAAACCAAAAAAGTCAGCGGCATACCTGGGTGGAGAGATTCAAGCTCCTTAACAAGAAGCCCAGCACACACCCGGAGACCACCGCTAAGACAGAGAGGGTCAACAAGCCGTTGCGCTTGCAGTATTCCTCAAACCACCGCCTCGGGCTGAAGGACAACAGGGTGTGCAGGGCATCTTTCATAAATTCCAGCATGGCTATCCCGAGATCCGCAGAGCACTGAAATGGTTCCCCGAGTGCACTGCTTCGACTTTGCTTAAGAATTTATTACTGCCAGGGCCCTCCACGGGAAGGTGACGGACAGGTCGACCTGAGTAAACCTTTTAGAACAATGGATTACGCAGCCACGGATAGATCTGAGCTAATGCTTCCAAGAGACTACGGTTTGACAGACTTAGTTGGCTAAGGGAGCTATAATCGCCTCTGACACCTATGAGCCTTGTTTCTATTTACTCGACCGGTTTAGAGATATGACCTATGTCTTACTCTTCAACTATGCTAATTTCTGCCTGTACAATGATCAAATTAGCCCCTGATCGTGAACCAAAAAGATATACAAGATGATACATATTTCCTATCCATGTTCTAGGCCTGCTGAACTTTCCCTAAGGGACCCCAAATATTTACCAGCTCTGTCATAACACATCAAAAATCTGAAATAGTTACATAAAATAAGATAGAAACAGAATAAAGAATTATATATTAAACATTTTTAAACTGCCCTGTTCCTTTGTTGACCAAAAATATCAACAATTTATTAATAACATAAACATGCTTAATTATATTAGTTTGACTTGGTGTGTCATAATTGCTTTATATTTAAAGATATAGATTTTAGATTTATTTTAAAACGGGACAAAATGTTTGTCAGTAAAGTCAATAATTTCTTGCAAAGAGAGAATGTATAAACTTCATGTATTAAATAATCTTGGTATGACCAGTAGTGTTTACTGTGTTCAAGCACCGTACATGAATCCTGGCATCATGGCTATCATGCTAGCCATCATTATCATCGCCACCTATTCTAGTCTGTGCTAAGCTTACTGTGGAAACATGTGGTTCCTGTAATGCTGTAGTTAGTCACTTTAACTGAGTTGGGTTCATCACAGGTCTTTTTTATTCAGATTACAAAATTGTGTATGTAACAGTACCCTTTGAACACCTAACACTAAGAAGCTAACCTGAATAAGACTACAGGTGTCCTTATTTATTTATTTATTTATTTATTTTGCCAAAACACAAAATGTGGCGCAAACCTAGCACTGCCCATGCCTAAAGCAACATCATTCCTAAAGTGAATTATGGTGGTGGCAGCATCGGGCTGTGGGGATGGCTTCTAATCAGCTGGGGCGGAACATCCTGTTAGAATTGATGGAAAAATGGATAGGGGAAAATACAGGGAAATACTACAAAATAACCTGTAGTCCGCTAAGAAAACCGATACTGAATAATGGGACATGTAGTTTAAAAACGGTCAATTTTTGCTCCACTTTATAATTGTGTCTAAAACTTTTCCAGGCATATCATGTTCTGGCATTACACTTTGGCCAGAGGTCCTAATGTCACGGTACAGCGGTGCAAAATGAAGACCCTTGGATGTGGCTCAAATCCTATCAAGTTCTTAAAAGGAATTCCAGCGGATCTTTTAGAGGAAATGACTAAATGAATCAGCTATCAGGTGTAATCCTCAATGGTAACTCCAGGAGAGGTAGAGTAAGGGCAGAAGGGACAACAGGTGTGGTGGTATCACACCATACAACAACCTTGTTTGCTTCCCCCGACTGGGTTTCACACGTTTCTGAAAAAAAATCTCTGAATTTGTCCCGAGTAAGTGCGACACTATGGGCTGAAATGGGAGTTTTCATATTACTGTGATGAAAAATCCCAAGGTGCGCATCAGGATAATGGAGATTGTAGTTAAAGAGTATGGATTGCTCTGTTTAAAACCATCACATCCTCGGGGTGGATACATTGTATGGCTGGTTTGTCTGATCCCAGATAATCCTCAACACTGATCCTCAGATGGTCGTAAAGCTGAATATGCTTGCTTGTTGAGAGCTGGGATAGCAAGACTGACTTTCAACCACACGAGAAGATGAACGTGACGTGGAACTAAAGGAAGAAAAAAACGAAGAAAACATGGCCATATGTGATGAAAAGATGTCTTCTATGTATTCTGAAACATCGTTGAGCCACCTTTCACAGTTAAGGGAACCTAATGTGGACAGTAGACCCAGCATTCTTTTCCCCAAGACGTCCAAGATCTTTTTGATACAGTAGCCAAAATAACAAAAGGTCATGTGTTAGATCATTTAAATCTGCATCATAGCAGCCCGGACTTAATGAAATTCTTCAGTGAGAATGAAACTGAAGAAATTAGAAGTTAGATAAGGGCCATCTCCTCCTTGGCAGACATTTTTTTCTTGTTCAGAACTTCCTATGCAAAATAAGTCTAGACCTTATTTTGATATCTTTTCTCCTTATTGAGTTTATTGAAAAACTTATTTTGTCATCATAACTTTCATCCTGTTTCCCAGTACCAACAAAGTTACTCTAAGGCCTTCTCTCTGTAACGTCAAAACCAATGTTAAACATTGTTAATGCATCTTTAATATCATGATATGTCCCTGAGTCTCTTTAGCTGTAACAAAGCCAAGTATAAAGCAAATTTAGATCCAGATGTTCTTAAGAACTTTAGGCCAGTATCTTCTATTAGAGAAAGAAGTAGCTTAACAGTTATTGTAACTTCTACATTCTAAAAATATATATTTCAATCAGGACTTTTGGCAGTGTGACAGCACTTGTTAAAGTTGTAAAAGTTATTCTTATGGCATCTAATAACAACATGGGGCTGCCTTTGATGCTATAGATCACCATATCCTCTTGAAAAGACTTGTTACCCACGTAGGCATAATACAGACTTCTCTCTCTTGGTTAAGATCATATTTGACAAATAGATTTCAGTTTGTTAAAATTGAGGATGACTCATCTGATTTGCTGCAGGTTAGATATGGAGTACCACAATTTGTTTATGCACACCACACGCAAGCTTTGCTTGAAAGATGTAAGAGATTGGATGTCTTCTAATTTCAGAATTGTTGAATTCTGATAAAACCGAATTGACCATCTTGGGCTCAAAAGGCCAACGTACAAGGTTTAATGACTTTAATGTGCTGGACCTAGATGGAAAGGTGATAGAGCCAAGTGTTTTGATTAAAGATCTTGCGGTTACAATTGATCCGGATCTCTCTTTTTTAAACGTCATCCTATAGAGAGACTTACATTCTATCACCAGAGAAATATCACCGAGATTAGACATTAATTAGAATAGAGAAAATCATATACGTTTTTGTTACTTCCAGACTTGATTATTGTAATGCTATATTTTCAGGTGGCTCAAATACAGCCACAAATACATTACAAGTCATTCAGAATGCAACTGCTAGGATCCTGATGAGACGTAAGAAATATGATCGCATCACGCCAGTGTTGGCTTCTTTACATTGGCTGCTAATAAGATAGTGGGCTGATTTTTAAGTAACCTTGTTGACGGTGTAAAAGGTCTTCACTCACAATTTGGATCCAGAGCTCCACAACTATGGAATAGTTTTTGAGGGAATCAGACAGTCTCTATATTTAAAGCTGAATTTAAAAACCTATTTAATCTATTTAAACTTGCACAGTCAGTAGGGGAATTGTGATAGAGGAATGACCGTGGCTATTAGAAATTTTTGGTGCTAAGAACAATTCCTGCTTTCGCGGGGGGGGGGGGGGGGGGGGGGGGGGGGGGGGGGGGGGGGGGGGGGGGGGGGGGGGGGGGGGGGGGGGG